>CAJQZM010029399.1:7436-21783 GCA_907164665.1 Colias nastes | reverse complement strand
CTAATTTGTGAGAATAACCTATCTGCTATGTTTGAGTATTCTGTCCAGTCAGCCAGTTTTAAATTTCTTTTATAGCGAATAGAGTTCCTCGATTAATGGACTGTGATTTCTGAGATTATCGCGTTCAATCAATCAAGCAACCTTTTCGGCTTTATAATATTAGTACCTAAGTACCTATAGATAACGGATATGTTTTTTACGACTACTTAACTTTTAACTTCGACAAGAATAACTCAAAATAAATAATAGTTCTAAGAAATATTTGTAAATTAGTGTCAAACTAAACGAGACGTTACATCATCCAAAACAATGACAACTATTTAGGTAAATCAAATTAATTGAGTAACAGTCGCCCAAGGTGACATTTTACATATAATTAAAATTGATTTATAGCCAAGTGTAGTTTTAGTAAACAGCTTCCTCCTCTATTAATTTCGTATCGAAACATATTTATGACCATATAAAAATGCATGCTCTAATTGTATTTGAGGTATATAAATTATTATTAATATTATCTTAAACTAAACTTGAAAATAATGTTGAACAATTGCACATTCCATTAAGATTATTCCATTAGATTTATCTTGCTATTTGACAAGTTATGAATGTATGTATCATTCTTTTTAAATTAATAGATGTTTTTTCAGACCTCAATGTATAATATTTTAAAATGAAGCTCGTAATCCTACCAATAGTACAAAATAATTATGTAAATCTTAGTTTTATAAGACAATGCAAATTTAATTGAAAAATTTAAAGCCCGTATACTTTTCCAGACTTTGCTGACATTCGCTTTAAAGTTTGCATCACAATACTTACCAAAAAGAAAGAAAGAAACATTTATTTAGCAAGGACAACACAACACACACACATAGACATGATATAAAGAACCGTAAAAATTAAAATAAAAATATAAAAAAAAATCACAAAAAGAATATCTCTTTCCACCAGGGTAAACAAAAACATTAACCTACTTCCCCATAAACAAAAATATATAACTTAAATAGATGTGAAATGCAACTGCCCAATAACAAGTAGGAAAAACTAGACTTCCCTTGACACTCGTTTTAATGATAAATGAGTTTTTAAAAATAAATATTGGTTTCAGCAATACTCCAAGTGCAGGAATACATTTGGATAGTTGGAATAACTGGTGCTTTGGGCATATTGCGGGCATGCTTGCATGTGGCCAGCCCATTGGTCATATCAAACCACGTTTCCCATGAAGATTTTCCGGGTGCATATGCATTATTTATGCTAGCAGCGGGCGTGGTCAACGTTGTTTTAGCACCTTTTATAGGTAAGATTTGCGAGCAAAATAATTGTCCTTAAGGCTGCGTTTCCACCAGAGATCTGCGTTTCATTTAGCGTTTGATGCGATAGTTTCTGTGATCTGTGGATGCGATACTTTTGGTTCTTTACAAACATATTCCCCGCAACGCTTCCTCGCACTTCTCCGATCGAAAAGCACCCTTAATCAATGTTTAAGAATCAGTACTGAAAATAACCCATTTAATACGGTATTGTTTAATACATCTACATTGATGCGATCATTTATTTTAAGAGTAAACTGTATCCAACAATATCTCTTTTCAGTGTTCACAGAACAAAACAATCTGTTTTTTCAGACATCATTATAAAATATTACGAACTGTAAATGTCTGAAAATAAAAATGAATTTATTGAGCACAAACATGCGAAATACACCTTCTTACTCAGTTCAATTTAAAGCAGTTCTCACGCGTTCATTCTCGTTTTTCTCACAGCAATTCGCAGCTAACATTTTTCATAGGAATAAACAGAATAATTCATCTCAGAATGTTTCCTACGCGAAGACGTAGTCTCGAGTTCTTATAGCCCCTTTGATAAATTGCAGTTGCGTTGTTACAGTGAAAAAACAGCGCTATTAGTATTTTTTATCATCGATGATAAATTAGCAGCGTCAAATATGTCCTCAGCCAGCTTCTTATAAAGCTTGTTTGTGTAAGATCGCATTCAATTCTTCTTTTCTAGAGAGTCTACAATTTATGACTTCGTCTATGAATATGACAGAATGAATATTATAATATGAATCGATTTTGAAATGGAACTGAACTACGTCTTGTCTTTATTTGAACTACATATCATTTTAATATTTACTTCTTTAAAGATTCTAGAACTTTGAGTTATAATTCAAGGTACATGGTTTTTATTTATGTCGTTTGTATCATTTCAGGATCTCTTAAGGATATGTACGAAGACTACGTTCCTTCATTCTACGCCCTAGCTTTCTGCTGTATTCCCTGTTTAGTCCTTTGGCCTTTAGAATACGTATTTATAAAATAATTTTTATTATATAACTAAAAGAATTTATGGTGTATATAAATATTATTAAGATATAACACATTAAAGTGATAAAAATAATAATAAAAGTATTTAACTAAAGTATTAAATGAATTTTACGTAAATTATGGTATTTTAATTCAAACCTAGAATTTCGATTATTATGACACTGTCATTTAGTTAATATATGTTACCTGAATTAATTATGAATCGATTTATTATTTAAATTTATATTCCTTGAGTTGACCTTAGCTAAAAAGCTTAAAATCCTTATTTTTTTATCAATGAAATCAAAAGCGTTATGAAAATCATATTAGGAGTCAATAACAGAAGATTAAAAGGTTATCGAATATCAATAAATTAAAATGAGCCATCTACTAGATTTTATTTGTAAAAGAAGTCAAACGTTTTCTATCTTACTCTTACTTTCTAAAAATAGCATAATATTATAGACTTATTTGTATACGCATCTTCGCCCGCTTTGTCTAAATCTTAGATCTTGAAACATTCATCGAGAACCGCCCTATCTATGAAAAAAAAAACGCATCAAAATGCGATACGTACTTAGTTTTTAGATCTAAGCACATAATATAGGGCCAGACAAACTTTGGGAAGCTTTGTTTTATGCTATATACTTGGTGATTCTAAAAAATATGTATTAAGTATTTTTCGCGGTTTCATAACATACAACAGCAACATAGATCGATAAGCCATTATGAGCATGAATAAAAAATACACATACACTACACTTCCTTTGGATATGGCGGATAAAAATTTGCCCATTTCACGGATGTATTCATAGAATCGACAGTCACTAAAGGTCGCTTAAGGGTCGAAATATAACCTTTACCTCTTATCCAACCTTACCCTATTCAATTTACTTCAAATGTTGGCTTAGAGAATATAAGCACGCCAATAATACATGGAAATGATTATAATTTTCACAGGCATTCCTTCATACTTGATAACCAAGCGAGCAAGGAAGGAAAAGGTTCTAGGTTAGATTCTAAATAAAAACTATGACATTTAGTTCTATAAGAATATAATTTATTGCCTATAAAGAAACATGGTTACGATTATTATTTCCATCTCATTTTTCTATACTTCGTGTTTGAAACACTTATAATTTTATAGTATAACCATTAAAACCGCTCCAGAATCTGGGAATTTACATTTCATTAATAAAAATACACTTAAACTATTAACGTGTCTCAAGTTGATGGATAATTTTATTTCTAAATGATATTCAAAAATACTAACATTATACTTTATTTACGTCTTTCCTACCTCGTATTTGGACACTAACGATAATTTGATTAATACATTACTTATAGGAATAAAATTATCCCCGATGTATTTAAATCTCATAAATTTTACACCGTCTAATAGGCAGTTTTTAAAATGGCAATGTAACTGGTTTATTTAGTTTATGGTAGAAACCATGTCAGTTGGGAAAGAAAATCTATAACATTTATAACAGTTACGTCGCCACAAATCGCCTTTATTATAGGATATAAAAATATTTGTAAATAATAAAGTCTATTTTTTATGCGAATGTCCTTGTTTGGTTGTTTTTCATGGAATATTTTTGTGTATGGGATCTTGACATAGATACATAAACTGCGCAGCATTTAACCTGGAATAATATCAAATCAATATATAATCCGCTTTCTAGATGGAAATTAAGTGTCAATTTATTTATTTCTTTCGCCATACACTACAAGAACATGTCAATAAATCAATTTAATTTAAAATTGATTATGTCTTTATTAAACCAAAACATTTTATTAATATGTCTCGGCCTTATAAACTATACTATTGGCAAATATTTGCATGCTAACTGACGAAATATATCGTTGTATTTCTCTAACTCAGTGGATTCATAACCACAAGGTTAGTTGTCAAAGTTGATTTAGCTGTTCAAAGCATTTCAAAGTCTGATTATTTACAGTGTAACGATTGCTAGGTATATTATGACAACCTGACCTTTTACATGCAAATACTTTGTAAATAATGAAAAAGACATAATTCTTTTACCAATATCGATTACCAATGCGTGTCGTCCAATTAGCTATTTCAAAAAGACATCATAGTCCATTGAATAAAAAGTTCTAGAGTGCGTGAGTTAGTAACGTAAGATGTTTCTTCGGAAACATGTCAAGAGTCCCTAGGTAATAAACATACTAAAACCCCGGGACACTAGGAGGAGCCCCGGAGTGGGGGGAGGGGGGAAAGGGTCCATTTTTTTTCATTTTTCGCTTAAATCTCAAAAACGGTACATGTTGTTGTTTCATTTTTCGCTTAAATCTCAACAACGGTAAATGTACATAGAAAAAAATGATTTAGGTACAACTTGTAGATAATTTTATGGCCTTTCAACTTTTTGTTGAAAGTTTTTCTCTAACATGTACCGTTTTTGAGATTTAAGCGAAAAATTAAAAAATGGACCCATTCCCCCCCTCTCCCCACTCCGGGGCTCCTCCTAGTGTCCCGGGGTTTTAGTATGTTTATTACCTAGGGACTCTTGACATGTTTCCGAAGAAACATCTTACGTTACTAACTCACGCACTCTAGACCCCCCTTGGAGGGACTCATTCAATGGACTATCATGGCTAGTATTTATTAGTTATAAGATATTTATGAACATGCAGGTAAGCATGGAATGTATATTATATTGAACCTACAATAGAAAATTGTCTAAAAAAGTCTCCATAAGCCACTAATGCGATAGAGCCCTCAATGTAGAGTCGATACAAAAACAATGAGACGAAGAATGTAAACCTACTAGCACTTACCTCTTAGGATAATTTATATATTGGTTTTGAACTTCATTCATCATGAGAACTTTTTAATTAAATATATTATGATTTCTAGAAAATACCTCACTTACTGTGGGTACCCACATTTAATATTCGGTAGCATATTTCCATACATTCATAATATCACACATTCTTACACGAAAAATACACACAAAATGGTTTATGTTTTGGTAGCAAATAAAACAGACAGTTCAAACAACTCTTTTAGTAAAAGTCATAAAGAGGAAAAATAAAGTCGCATATATGCATCCGAGTATACCTCATACACTGCATTTTATTTCAAAGGAAAAATACACTACATTTCACGAAATTATTCCTTGCAAACTCGCCATAATCGAGTTCTTGGGATATTTTAAATGCGAGAAAATATTCGAACGTAGGAAAATTTTATCCATAGATTTCAGAAAGTTAGCGGTTTTATATCAGATAAGATGATAGCGAAACAACGAGATAGGACGTGAATAACAACTTATGGTAATAAAATTTTTGTTATAAAGATTCTAATCTCGATATTTCAGGTTTATTTTATTTGGATTATAGCTTTAAAAATCGATAATCAGGCTTTAAAATATATGTGTCGTGAATGTCCTGACTTAGAGCGAAAATTTTAGAATATATTATCACTAAGCACTATGTATATTATTGTCTTTCTTTATATTGATATTTGTACCATTTTTATTGTACGTTTCATAATCAGGAAATATATTAAAGACCTTATAAGCCCAAAAAGCACATTTAGATAAAGTTACCTGATGACAAATAGCCTTCAATATATATTCAATATACGCGTTTTTTATGTGTTTTTTTAATCATTAACACTCTATCCGTAGGTTCTGATTGATTTTTTACGTATAAACCTTTAGAACTTTGATAAGTTCTCGATTTCCATTAATAACATTTTTATTGACATATAATAAAATATTCAACATAATTAGACAAAATTTGGAGTTAAAAATAAATCATTTTATGACCTCATAAATCAAGAATGGTATGTTGTTAAAACTCATTAAATAAATGAGAGGTTGGAATAATTGAGTCAAGTTAATTTAATTGATATTTCTTTGTGGATTAAAAATGTGAGAGTCAACAAATGATATTATAATATCACCCCCTATTCGAATTCGAGAGTAATATATTTTATACTACCTATAGTAAAATTAAGAAATAAGTGATTCGTTAAAAGCCCAAATATTATACTTAACTACATTATACTATACATCATCATATGAGTAACCTAAGTCGTAACAGTAAAAAATTTACGTCTTCAGTAATAATTATTAAATTGTTAACTCTCTTTTTTTAGATTTACACTAGGTACTCAAAATTAGAAACTTTATTTAAGTAGCGTTAGCTACTATTAAGTATTCTGTACTATAAGTATCTATATTTTCCTTGTACATTTTAATAATATATTCCGATAATAATGGTCGATTAACGTATCACTTACAAATAATTTATTTATATTATTTCTTGATATTGAGCCCTCGAATTTCCGAATTCCTGTATTAAATAATTGTACCTATCACGAATTAATGTCAAAACTGTTACGAGGCAGAATAGTCGTTAATAAAGGCTTTAATAGTTTTGTAAAGATAAATTAATTACTGGTTATCTAATATTGTGTAATATTATCAAAGAAAATGATCGTTCAGGAAGGTTTTAAAGTGGAAAAGGTTTTAATTATAGAGTTTATTTTAATTACAGGAATTTATATTATGCTGAATAAATGACTCAATAAAAATTGTTATTATGTAATTTATAATTTATTAATATGAATATCATTGCTGATAAAAAATAATGTGAAATTTGTGTAAATTTAATACACATGTTTTGGTGGCAACTAACTTCGAAAGGGTGACTATTATCGTTTATTTTTGGGTATTGGTTTGCATTGTTTGTGTGTAGGTATGTATGTTTTAGTAACAAATAAACTGGCCAGGAGAGCATTCAATTTCAAGATTTATAACTAGAGTGATCGCCACAATAAACAGATCAATATCTATCAAGTACATTTTGCATAAAAATATTTATAAAGTATGATAATTCTGATTTTGGATTTCGTATTGAAAAAAAGAATCTTTGTGTAAGTTTTTTTAAAAGCTCCATTAACAAACACGTTCGTAGCTAAATTTTGTAATTTTTTTTAAATAAAATAAGAATTTATGGCTCATGGAAATGGAATGTTTTCCTATTAAATTTAAACGTTTAGTTTTTTATATCAAATCCAGTCGTAGATAATTGAAGTACCTATTTATAGATACCTACTTATCTAAAATAAATTCTTCATCATAGTTTACGCACTTAACCAGTTAATCGCGTGGAAAAATTTGTCGTTATTCTTGTTATGTAAAAAAAATATATTAAGATGAACTACTTAATAATAGTTCAATAGTATGAATTTACATATTATATGAATACTACAACATAAAAATAGGCTGGGCCTTCCAAATTTGTGGATTTGTCTTCCTCCTTCCTTCCTGAAACGAGACCAATAAAAATAAGGTCACCTAAGTATAGGAACTATTTGATCTTAACCCACCGTTTTTAATTAGTATCATTAACTCATTCAACCTAGACTATTATTCGTTCACAACAAAAATTTCAAATACATACCTAATTACAAACTAATCATAATTATTGTTATACCCAAGCAAAAGGATAAACACATTATGATCACATCCGTACCGTGTCCTTTAATTCCTTTAAACACCACCCGTTTCTAAATTACCCAAGATTTGTTAAACGACATCGTCACACAATACCCAAACTCCAAAGTCAACATTTTGCCACTTTAAATTCAATTCCCGTTGTAATACCTAAAAGTATAAATTGGAATAAAATATAACCCAATTGGCATTGTTCGCTCCCGGGCGGCTGAGCTGTATCGACCCGCTTCCCAGCTTTCTAGACTGGACTTGACCTCTTTGTCTGTTTCGACGTTGTTATATTAATGCTCTATATGTTGACTAACTATGTTATTACTTACGTGAGTCTATTTCACACCTCAATAAACACTTATCTAGCTAATACTTTCTCGACTGCTTCAGTTATCAGCCACGGTTGTTCATAATATGAAAACGTAATCGTGTTCCAGAACCTTCGAGAATGTTCCAAAAGAAGCAATGTAAACACGAATAGAAATCTGGAACATTTTTGCCTTTCATTGTGCTGGAATGGCAGATATACGTCCCGGCTCAGTAGGTTTTGCTGAATCTATTCATGCTTTCGATTGTGAAAATGTGTGAAGTGGGAAATGGGAGTCCATTCTACGAGCCTTCTATTCCCTATTGATTTTTTGATCTATCATGGATTAAAAAAACCTAAAAAGGAATAAAGTTTATGGCGGCGACAGCATAATTATTTTTTGAAGCTATACACTTGCAATATCCAAACAGAGAGCTTTCCGAGCAAACTTATGTGTAACGGTGTAACCCCACTGTGTCAAATTCTTTTAATGTAGGCGTAGAGCATTCATTTATTGTTAGTGCGTTCGAAAAGATTCTATGCAATGTTCTAATACTGAACAACACTGAATACGAGTTTTCGTTTACACTTAAAGTTCACGAAAGAATGCTCTAGCTCTAGCTATGTGTTATTGTTAATAACAGAATAAAAATAATTATTTTTTACCATACAGTTTTATAATACCTATTGACATGACTTACGATCTAGCTATTTATAAATACAATGGTTAGAACTGATCAATCCCGAGAGACGCTAACTGCATACAACGTGCTTCAGACAACAAAGGACCTCCACAGTTGCAGCCGCTGCATAATTTAGTATTAGACGAACGAATTGATACCATATAGGGCTTGGGCCATAGAAATCTAAATAACAAGACACTAGAAGTCGTAAGCGCGCGTGACCTTGTCGCCACTCAGGTGACTTTCACACCACCAGTGTGTTCGTCACTGTTCAGTTGCTCTGGAGACGTATGTGTGTAAACATGGTGTGTTTCAGCATTTCCCATTGCGGAAATTCTTCCACAAGTTGTAATTATACTAATAAAGGAATAATATTTCATCAGTAAATATTTTTTTTTAGAAATAATTCCGTTTTTCCTTAAAATTATAGAATATTTACAAGTATTACGAGTGTCACCATAGTAATCGAAATAACAATGAATGACACAGTCGACCATTCTTATTATCACGTTTAACACAAATTTCAACCTTATTTCTATGAGTTTATGTTCAAAGTTATATATATTGAAAATTAACAACTTCTGTTGTAGAAAAGCCGAATTTTTTCGTATTGGAGCAAAAAGAAACAAAACGTCTCATATACAGGGATGTTATTCTAAAATAAACCGTAAATTCGTGCGTTAGGATACATATTAAAAAGCTTAATTTAATATTTAAGTTAGTTTTCACTAAAATCAAGCTGTCCAATAAAAGGTATAGTTTACTTGTGTGTACTGTTTAGCTATCGGTTTAAATGTGTTGATTTTGGCGACAGCGGTTTTCATACGAATTATGACATTATAGCACTTCTATGTGTCTTGTTATTTAGATTTCTATGGCTTGGGCCCTAGGGCGTAATAACACGAATAAATAAATTTGGAATAGAAAAAATCGCGGATGTTTACACTTTACAGTATTAAATATAATATTGATGTCTTCAGAATATTGAGGCAATTTATCATTCCTTTTTTTAATCTTTCCAATAATTTTTTATCTCACGTAATTACAGCATCCGCTATATAATTTGCTTTAAAAAAGTTAAGTGGCAAAAGATAAAATACTAATAAGCCTATTGGCATATTTAAGCCCAATAGATATAAATAAGAGATACAAAATACAAAAAAAAAATACTATTATCTGTGTGGGCCGCGAAGAAGACAAGTAACAATATTATTTAGTAGGTACATAGTATAAAAATACCTAGGTAACGATCTTGTTTGTACAAAAATATATTTTTGTTTATCTCTAAGCGTCTATTTTTGGAATTTTTTATTCTTTCCACAGATAAGATAAAAGGTTAAAATTACGGATTTAAGATTGTTATAGGATGACCCTTATCTGTCTGACAGGATACCCATCGAGTGACTCATTTGTTTTATAATAAAGTTATTTAACGAATTTCCTGTTTAAAGATTTTTTCAAATCAATTTGAGTTGATACTAGGTGGCCACAATCCTAAAGTTTTTAAAATTCATGGTGTCCATGTCGTGAGAAATTAAATCAGATTAGAATATATAGTTGAGAGAATAAGAATTTACAATCTGTCATAAAAACACAAATCTGAAAACACAAGTAGTCCATTGAAATGTTACATTTTTTAGGCCTAATCTTGAGTTTTTTAGAGGACGCAATTTTATTTTTTGGGTGTGTAGGGGGGGTCAGTGTGAAGCTAAAACCAAGTTTGTGGGGTCGCCACCCTTGTCCCACGGCCACGGCACAGCACGGCCATCTTGAAAATAGTGGTTGAAATGGTTTTTACGATATATCACTTAAACTATTTATCTGATAAAAAAACACTGTTAGCATTATTTGTTGCAAATTAAATTCTCTACAACTTTATAGGTAAACCAGAATCTGATGGCAATTAGGGAAATCAAAATTTTGAGTGTGCAACCCTAGGGAAAATGGACTGAACGATCTTGATACTGCTTAGTTTTTATTTTGTCCTCAACATCATTAGTCACATTACATAAGTAAACAATACTGTACTTAATAATGAGATATCCACTTAATATTATGTAGGTACATACTTACATGTATAATGTACATATTACTTTTATATAGGTAATACATATTATTATTTACACATACCTATATTTGTATATTCATTATCATTATGCCATGTAAAAATATGGATGTAATGATAATGCAGATCAAAACTAGATTGCTTATATTTTTTTATAAAATAAAATAAAAATAAAATAAAACTATGTTTATTTTCGTAAGTATTAACAGATACACACATTATAAAATTCACTTGAACAGCTTGGACTTGACGAATAGCCGTATTGGAAACTCCTGTAATAAGTTATCATAAAATTATAAGTATTGTAATCAACAAACAATATTATAGTTACCTACTTATAATATTTTTAATTTAAAGTACCAAAACGGGTAAGTCCAATTTACCAATAAAATATTCAAAATTGAAAATTGTGATGTGTTTGACCCTTCTTCATCGAATGCTTTCTATACACATTATAAACAACACCTCTTGCTTGTGATCGCAGCGGCTTTTTCGACATTTTCGAAGATTTTTTAGACAAAATCCTAAAAATTATTCATCAATTGCAAAGAAGACAAATAATTTGACAACCAATTTGATAGTTGTCAAATAAAGTTGCCACATGAAAATCTTTTATTTCATAAATATAAATATGCCTATAGTTCAGTAACTTTTTGTCGTAGAACTATAAATAAAAAAGTTATAAGCGAAAATGTTCAGAAATTAGAGCTATTTATATTTTTCGATATTTTTTTTTATCATTTAACGAAGAAATGATATCAGACCATTTTTGTAGATTGTTTTTCGAGGAACAACTTTTATATACAACATTTTTTAATTACGTCAATAGCTAAGGTTTTACAGCGCTCTGAAGTGAGTACTATTTTTCAGTACTCAACTAAACATAAATTGGCTATTGGCTCTTTTCCCAGACTCCAGAACAATGGAAGCATACTGCAAAACATTTCAGCCCTGCTTTTCAACGTAAAAAAAACGTGCTTCCAGACTTCTACCTCCTGGGTGGTGGGGAAAAGTCAATAATTAATTATTAATAATATTACAAAATTAATTATTAAAAATATTATAATAACAGAAAAAACAATTACTGATGACAAATTATTATTAGTACACACATAATATATGTATAATGTATAGCTAATAGCACTGAAAAATAGTACTCACTTCGGAGCGCTGTAAAACCTTAGCTATTGACGTAATGAAAAAATGCTATTGATAAAAGTTGTTCCTCGAAAAACAATCTACAAAAATGGTCTGATATCATTTCTTCGTAAAATGATAAAAAAAAGTTTTATTGAAAAATATAAATATCTCTAATTTCTGAACATTTTCGCTTATAATTTTTTTATTTATAGTTCTACGACAAAAAGTTACTGGACTAAAGTTGTAGAGAATTTAATTTGCAACAAATAATGCCAACATTGTTTTTTTATCAGATAAATAGTTTGAGATATATCGTAAAAACCATATCAACCACTCTTTTCAAGATGGCGGCCGTGGGACAAGGGTGACGACCCCACAAACTTGGTGATAGCTTCACACTGACCCCCCCTACACATCAAAAAAATAAAATTGCGTCCTCTAAAAATTGCGACCCCAAATGTAACTTTTCAATGGACTAAAGCTAGGTATCAATTTTGGTGAATATAGGGAGTACTAGGTATATTACTAGCTAGCTACTACCTATATTCCTTAATAGATGTTACCTACATTATTTAAAAAATGATAGAATCGTCTGTTGAGAGCAAGGACGTGAGTAATAAAATCTAATGTAGTGCATTTATTTATCATCAGTAACATTCATCATTTTTATTGATACCTACATAATGGATGCATTTGAAAACGCCCCTCTGATGTAAGCTTTACAATGTAGAATAATTCTCTCAATAGTTATTTATTGAAGCATTTTACATTTGAAACAACATAATAATATTCTTACTTAGTATGAATCCAATATAGAACTTTTAAATTACATGATTAACGGTGAAATTGAGAATTAATTTTATATTTATGATCACATACGAAATTCACATACGAAAAGAATTTGGTCGATATTTTTGGGCATTAGTTTTTGCATCATATTTTATCGCTAATCTTTTTGTAGCCAAATGTACTGTAAAAAGGTTAAACTTTACTCTCTAGACTCCAAGATAATTCAGAGGCCCAATATTTCCTCTCTGAACTTTGCATATGCTAATTCAAATAAACCTGGGTACTATTCTGTTCCTCAGTATCTACTCCCTGTATTCATCAGAATTGATATCTGCGATAGCTAGTTTACATTTTGCAGACGTTTGCAACTCGGAGCCGAATCTGAATACGAAATTGTTATTTCAAATTCAGTTTTGGGTTTATTGATGTAAAGTTATATAGGATTTGCATTTACATTGTGTCTTGATCTTGCTTAATGCTTTGTAATTGTTTTACATGTTAAGAAAATTCCACAATAAATATTACTTGAAAAATCTTGGTGTTCATGTACCTAGTTATATTATATTCCGATGTTCGAGATACACTAATATATCAAATCCACCATCAATAAAAAATAGTTGTAGTTACCTACTTTTCTTACTTTTCTTGGTTTAATGCTCTAAGCTTTTCTGGGTGCTTTCTAATTAATTATTGTTTTTTTTTTTTTACAAATATAGTAAACATTTTATAATTTATTATTAATCTCATTCTAGCCATTAAGAAAAGTTAATAGTAATTAGTTTTTCTCCTTGGAACTCATTTCGATAGAAAAGGAATGTAAAGATTATTCCAAAAAAACCTCCTCCTTTTTAATTTTGTGTTCAACGCCATCTATCGCAAATGTATAAAACTATGAAAAGCAACGCCATCTAGTGTATTCTGCTTACACTGCTTGCTGCCGAACTTAATTATTTAAGAATTTTGGTTGTATATATGTTTATATTTGTTCATCGAATATTTCAAAGATGGCGCTGCAATAAAAAATACATATTTTGATTTAATCTATAATAATTGTCATTAAATTTAATTAGCATTCAAACTGTGCATTCAACAAATTACTAAAACATAGTTTATTTAATGTTAAATCTCTTCTTTTAATGTCAATACCGAAACAAATTATTTATTTTAGACTTTAAATATATAAATGGGAGTAGGTATATTTGTTTATCTTTTTAATTTCTAAATTCTAGACGATAAAAAACTTGTGGTGCTATTACTTTCCATTCCATCGTAATAATTATTAATGTATGTATATGTATTAGGGATGCATCGATACGCCTTTTCGCCGATACGATACCGATACCGATACTCTTATAAAAATATCGGCGATACCGATACCGATACCGATACGTTTACTGTGAATTCAAAAATAAAAATAACTACGTTAAAAACAACCGACTTCAAACCTATTTGATAAATAGCACATCTAAATAATATGTAGTAATTAATAATATCAAATCTTTTTTATTTTTTACTTTACCGTTTTTGAAGTCGGTTGTTTTTAACGTAGTTATTTTTATTTAATA
>CAJQZM010029397.1:3330-18869 GCA_907164665.1 Colias nastes | reverse complement strand
CCGAGCCAACGAATGCCCGAGCCAACGAATGCCCGAGCCAACGAATGATTGACGCATCCTGGGGGGTGCGGCATGTCTGGCCTCGCGTTGCAGCCCTCACAAGACAAGCGGAAAGCCTGCTTCTACCTCATGAACCCGATCATCGTCATCCCATCGCGTCTTGCCTCGACGCGTCTGCCGAACAAACCCCTGGCTGAGATCGGCGGCAAGCCGATGATCTTGCAGGTTGCCTTACGAGCGCGCGCATCCGGTCTGGGGCCTGTGCTTGTTGCCTCGGGCGATCGGGAAATTCTCGATGTTCTCGAGGGCCATGATATCGCTGGCGTATTGACCGACCCTGCGCTTCCAAGTGGATCGGATCGGGTGCATGCAGCTCTTGAGGTCTATGATCCGCAGGGAACTCATGATGTTGTGATCAACTTGCAGGGCGATCTGCCTCTGGTGGCGCCTCAAACGCTCTCATCTGCGCTTTTGCCCGTTACACGGGGGTTCGATATCGGCACGCTCGTTGCGCCTGTCGAGACGGATGAAGAGGCGCAGCGTGTCTCTGTGGTCAAGGCAGCCTGCGCTTTCGTCCCCGGTCAGGATGTGGCGCGTGCACTTTACTTTTCGCGTCAGGTCATTCCGTGGGGTGAGGGGCCGCTTTGGCACCATGTGGGTGTGTATGCCTGGCGGCGCGAAATGCTCGCGCGCTTCGTGGCGCTTGCGCCGTCTCCTCTGGAGCGCCGTGAGTCGCTCGAGCAGTTACGGGCGCTTGAGGCCGGTATGACCATCGGCTGTGCTGCGATCGACGAGGCGCCTCTGGGGGTGGATACCCCTGAGGATCTGATGCGTATTCATCAGGTGCTGGGCGCATGAGCAATATCATCGCTTTTCAGGGTCGCCCCGGTGCCTATTCCGATCTGGCCTGTCGTACGGCTCGGCCCGGCTGGACGACGCTGCCTTGTCCGAGCTTCCAGGCGGCGATCGAAGTCGTGCGCGAAGGCCGGGCCACGCTCGGCATGCTGGCCTGCGAGAACTCCCTTGCCGGTCGTGTGCCTGAAATCCACGCACTTTTACCAGAAGCGGGGCTTCCGATCATCGGGGAGCATTTCCAGCGTGTTGAGCATTGTCTCATTGCCCTGCCGGGTACGAAGATTGAAGAGGTGCAGCGCATACACACGCACCCCGTTGCGCTGGGACAGATCAGAAACCTGATACGTGAACTCGATGTCGAACCCTGCTCGGCGTTCGACACGGCGGGCGCCGCCGAAATGGTGGTGAAATGGCAGTCGCGTCAGGATGCCGCTGTTGCTTCGGCACTGGCGGCGGAACTCAACGGGCTCGAAATCCTGCGTGCGAATGTGGAAGATGCTGCCCATAATACCACCCGCTTCTATCTGGTGGCGCGTGAAGCACAATGGCCCCCTGCGGACGATCCGCGCGTTATGACCACACTGGTATTTCGTGTCCTCAACCGCCCCGGTGCGCTTTATCAGGCTCTGGGCGGATTTGCCGGGAATGGTGTGAACATGACCAGGCTCGAAAGCTATATGAGCCCGGGCACGCTCACGGCGACGGGTTTCCTGCTGGATGTCGAGGGGCACCCGGATCAGCCCGCGCTGTCCCGTGCGCTCGCAATGCTTCAGGACTGTAGCGAAAAGATCGCCATACTTGGTGTTTATCCGGCCAGCCCCTCGCGTTATCCCGAGTAGCGGGCCTGCAGGGGCAGACTGCACGATATCCATTTGACAGCGGCGTCTAGAGTTCTATTTAGCAGCAGGTTTGATTAACGCGGCAGGTGAAGGCTCATGGCACGGAACAAGGAATTTAAAGGGTCTCTGACCGCGCTGCTGACCCCTTTTCGCGATGACGGCACGGTCGATCTTGCCGCTCTGGGCCGGTTTATCGACTGGCAGATCGATCTGGGTACGGCGGGCCTTATTCCGGCCGGGACGACAGGCGAGAGCCCGACGCTGACTCACGACGAACACGCGCTTGTCGTCGCACATACGGTCAAGGTTTCGGGTGGCCGTGTGCCCGTGATGGCCGGTGCCGGATCGAACAGCACGCATGAGGCAATCGGTATGGCGCGCCATGCCAAGGCCGTCGGTGCTGATGCGCTGCTGGTCGTTGCACCTTATTACAACAAGCCGACGCAGGAAGGGCTGTATCAGCATTTCATGCTCGTGGCCGATGCGACCGATCTGCCGCTTTATGTCTATAATGTGCCCGGCCGTTCGGTTGTGGAAGTGCTGCCCGAGACCATGGCGCGTCTGGCCCAGCACCCCAATATCGTCGGCACGAAAGACGCGACGGCGAATCTCTCGCGCCCTCTTCAGCTTCGTGCGCTGCTTGGCGATGCGCCTTTCACCCTCCTTACGGGCGATGACGGGACAGCGGTGTCGTTCCTGGCTGCCGGCGGGACCGGCTGTATCAGCGTGACCGCCAATATCGCCCCGCGACTCTGCGCCGATATGCATGAGGCATGGCAGTCCGGCGATGTGGCGCGTGCCATGGAGATCCAGCAGCGTCTTACGCCGCTTCACGATGCCATGTTCTGTGAGAGCAATCCCGGACCGGTGAAATATGCGGCATCGCGCCTCGGTCTGTGCACGCCGACCCTGCGTCTGCCGCTCTGTGAACCCAGCGCCGCCTCCTGCGCTTTAATTGACGAGGCACTGAGCAAAACCGGCCTGTCAGGATGAATTGTGGCTGAAAAGAAAAAATCCGGTCTGATCTCTCACGGCATTGCCGCGCAGAACAGAAAAGGCCGCTTCAATTATACCATTCTTGAGACGGTGGAGGCCGGTCTGGTTCTGAAAGGACCCGAGGTCAAAAGTCTCCGTATGGGGCGGGCAGCGATCAACGAAGCCTATGCCGGGGAGCGCGATGGAGAAATCTGGCTCTTCAACTCGTATATCCCTGAATATCAGGGCGGCGTTCTTTCCCGCTTCGATACCCGTGCACCGCGCAAGCTGCTTCTGCACAAGAAGCAGGTCGCTCATCTTCTCGGTGCCGTATCGCGAGCAGGGGCATCGCTCGTGCCGCTGGATGTGCATTTCAATGCACGCGGTGTGGCCAAGCTGACGCTCGGTCTGGGTCAGGGACGCAAGAAGGAAGACAAGCGCCATGCCATCGCTGAACGCGACTGGCAGCGCGACAAGGCCCGGTTGCTGCGCAGCAAGGGTAAGGAGTACTGACGTATCGCTCTTCGGGCGAGGGCGTTCAGGGGTTTTGAAAGGGACCTTCCTGCTGCTGCGGGAAGGTCCTTTTTTGTGCAGTTCTGCATGCTTGCCGCGTTCGTGCTCCGGGTCGAAGCAGGGCTGACGGGCATAAGGCGGCAGATATCCGGTCGCGATGCCTGGCCTGACCAGGCTTTTCCGGAACTTCAGGCATAAAAAAACCCGGCATGAAGCCGGGTTTTTCTGATCGGGAGAGCGATCAGGCGATGCTGATGTCAGCAGCTTCCGGACCCTTCTGGCCCTGAACCACCTTGACATCGACGGCCTGGCCCTCGTTCAGGCCGGAAAGGCCCGAGCGCTCGAGAGCGGAAGCATGGATGAAGATATCCTTGCCACCGTTTTCCGGCGTGATGAAGCCAAAGCCCTTCGTGGCATTGTACCACTTGACGATACCGCGCAGGTCTTGGGCGTGCGACAGGTCGGGTGCCGGACGAGCCGGACGACCGCCGCCACCGAAAGCCGGACGCGGGCCAGCGGGGTTGAAGGCAGCGCGCGGACGCGGTGCTTCAGCCGTGCTGGTGTCGACGTTAAGCACTTCAGCGACCTGGCGACCCTTGGGGCCCTGGCCGATGCGGACGTTCAGCGTCGTGCCGGGGTTCACGCTGGTATGACCAGCCGTGGAAAGGGCGTTTGCATGGAGGAAGACGTCGCCTGATCCATCAGCAAGCTCGACGAAGCCGAAGCCCTTCTCGCTGTTGAACCATTTAACGCTGGCGCCCACTTCCGGGCCTGACGCCAGAACCTGTGGGCCGCCCGAAGGGGGACGACGGCTTTGCATCCCACCACGGTCGCCGAAGGAGGAGGGTGCCATAAAATCGTCGTCGAATCCGCCGCGGCGCGGGGAACGTGGGCTGCGGTCGGTACGGTTGCTTCTCAACGGTCTAATCCCGAGATCTGTGCGGTGATTCATCAAGGGAGAATCACCAGTGGAGTAAGTCGAAACGGTGTGCACGGGCCTGCCGGCTGGAACGGAACGGGCGATGTCCACAAGGGGTTTCATCAGGACCCTAACACGCTTTTTTCGGGTTGTGCCACTGGAAAACGTGGCCCGATTACCACGATCTTCTTTATTTCGCTTTTTTATGGGGCGATAGTCTTGGTGCTTCTGTTAGCAACTGTTTCCAGTCACGTGAAATCGGCTATGGTGGCCGCCTGTTATTTCGGAAGGGGATGGATTTGCGCTGTTCAAAGTCGCGCTGGCCGGGCGCCAGACAGGTCAGAGCCGGGTCGCTCTCGGTTCTCGGTCTCGCGCTGATGGGTGCCACGGCGCACGCTACACCGAAGCAGGATCCTTATGGAACCTGGACCCTGCAGGGCGAGAACGACGCAGTTTCGACGCTCAAGGGCACTTCGGACCAGTATTATACGTCCGGGCTTCGTTTCAACTGGACCTCGGGCACGGATAATCTGCCCAAGCCGTTCGCCGATGTGAACCGTTTTCTGTTGGGTAACGGTATGCAACGCGTCAGCCTTGGCGTGCAGCAGCTTATCTACACCCCTCGCGATACGCAGGTCGATCAGCCTCTCTCTGGCGATCGCCCTTACTCGAGCCTCCTGCTCGGTACGGTCAATTTCATCAACGATACGGATCTGTCGCGCAGCGTTGCCGGCATTCAGTTTGGCGTGATGGGCCCTGCCGGTCTGGGTCGTCAGCTTCAGAACGGATTCCACGGGGCTATCGGCGATACCAAGAATCGCGGTTGGCACACGCAGCTTCAGAACCAGCCGATCTTCCAGATCCAGGCCGGGCGCATCTGGCGTCTGCCGGTCGTCAATCTCTATGGCATCAGCGCCGACGTGCTGCCTGCTATCTCCGGTGCAGCGGGTGACTATCGTACCTATGCCGATGCCGCAGGCACCTTCCGTATCGGTCAGGGGCTGGATAGCGATTTCGGCAATGCGACCATCGGGCCGGGCCTCGATGGCACCGACGCCTTCGTCGCAACCCGCCCTGTTGCCTGGTATCTTTATGGGGGCGTTGAAGGGCAGGCCGTAGCGTACGACTCGACCCTTCAGGGCAATACGCTGCGCGACAACTCACCGCATGTCAGCAAGACCTGGGATGTCGGCATGATCCATGCCGGTGTGGCCGTCATGTGGCATGGCGTACGTCTGTCTTACAGCCAGAACTGGCAGACCGCCCAGTTCAAGACGGCCAAGGCCGGGCTGTTCAACTACGGATCGCTCAAGCTTTCGGTCAAATTCTGATCGCTTGTGGAAAGAGCGTCGTCTGAGCGACGCCTCTTCCATGAAAAACCCGTGCCGATCGCAGGATCGACACGGGTTTTTTTATATGCGCGGAAGCAGGTGTTTCCCGCTTACAGGTAGTCAGGCGTCGGGATGCCGAGAAGATAGCCCTGCACTTCCTCGCACCCGTAGGAGTCGAGGAATGCCATCTGGCGCTCCGTCTCGACGCCTTTGGCACAGCAGGAAATGCCGAGACGACGCGCCATCTGGATTGTCTGGCCCATGACCTCATTCACACGTCGGTCATCGCTGAGCCTTTGCATGAACGAGCGGTCGAACTTGATCTGATCGACCGGGAAATTGGCCAGACGTTCGAGCGAGGAATAGCCGGCGCCGAAATCGTCGAGAGCCACATGGACCCCCAGAGCCCTCAGTCGCGACAGTTCCTGATAGGCGATATCCCGCGGACCGAAAGAGCGCTTCTCGGAAAGCTCGATTTGCAGCCTTTCCGGAGCGAGTCCCGTTTCTTCCAGCACCGACTCGACCATGCCCGAGAGCAGGCGTTTGGCGAGCCAGGTTGGGGAAATATTGACACAGACACGAAGCGGGTGGCTCCACTGGGCCGCAGCCTTGCAGGCATGGATCAGGCTCCATTGATCGAGCTTTTCGATCATCCCGCCATTCTCGGCACACTGGATGAAAACATCGGGTGGAACCTGCCCCGCACCGGGGCGCTCCCAGCGCAGGAGTGCTTCCAGCGCGACGACAGTCTGACTGCCCGGTGCGATGATGGGCATCCAGTTCAGCGCCAGCTCGCCGCGCTCCACGGCAAAAACCAGATCGCGTTCCAGGCTCGATGTGCCAATCAGGGCAGCCGTGCTGATGGAATTCGCACGGCGTTCGTGGGCGCCGCCATGTTTGCGCACTTCAGCGATCGCTGCGTCAACGGCCTGAAAGAGCGAGGGCGCTGTGTTGCCGTCCTCGGGATAAAGGGCCCAGCCTACGGAAAAGGAAGCCTGGATCTCGGTATTGCCAATAAGGAAGGCGGGCGAGAGGGCCTGGCGGATGCTTGAAACCAGAGTGCGTGACGTGACGAGCGACAGGCCGGGCGGGGATACGACCAGAATATTGCCGCCGCCCGCATAGCCCAGAAAAGACTGGCCAGGCAGAACGGCCTTGATTCGCGCGATGGCGCTGTCGATCACCTCATTCGAGGTCTCCCAGCCGTGGCGGAGGTTTAGCGCATTCAGATGGTCGAGATCGATCGCGATCACGGAGAAGCTGGCTTTGCGCGCTTCGTCCGATGTGGCTTCGATCAGATTCGAGATCTGGGCTGCGCAGAGGCCACGATCCGGCAGATCCGGGCGACGCGTCTGCAATGTCTGATTGACGAGAATGGTTCTGGCGCAGACGGCGAGATAGGGAGCCAGCTCGTGCAGTTCCTGCTCGGAGATCGAGAGCGGCACATGGGCGAGAAGGGTCAGATCCTGGTCCAGCGCAATGCCGAGCTGATAGTATTCGGATGTCCGTTTCAGGAAAAGCTCGTCACCGTGATTGCAGACCGCCCTGACGCACTCGACGGTGACTTCGGAGGTGATTGTTCCGTCGCTTGCGATTTCAACGAGCTCGTCAGCACTGTCGAAGCCGCAGATGCAGATCGAAGAGGCACTCAGCAGGCGGCGCGCAATCTCAAGTATCGCGTTATGCGGCTGCAGCTTGTTGATCCAGGACATGACGCCTCTCTGTGACGGTAGGTTTGTGGTTATGAATAACAAATCAGCGACAGGCAAGCGCTTGAAAAAGTAATCGTCACGCGTTTTGTCGCATTATTTCAAAGGATCAAATAAGTAATTGACGTCGTCAACGTGCATCTAACTACCCTGCGCGGTTTATTCGTTGCGTATCGTTACGGTCGAATATCTGCAAAAGGCGGCGCAGTTGCGGCTGATGTTCGACAGTATCGGGTCGGTCTCGCGTCAGTCTCAGCGTTTCGCTGTGGGCCTCATGCAGGAAACGTTCTGCATCGACACCTTCTCCCAGGCGGAAGAGAGGCATTCCTGACTGCCGGTTCCCGGTCATGTCTCCGCCTCCACGCAGTCGAAAATCCCGGTCTGCGATCACGAATCCGTCTTCCGTCTCTCTGAGAAGGGCGAGACGCTCCTTGCCTGTCGCTCCGGTGGCGTCGTCGTAGAGAAGCAGACAGTAGGAAGCCGCCGCACCGCGCCCGACGCGCCCGCGCAACTGGTGCAACTGAGCGAGTCCAAAACGTTCGGCATGTTCGATGACCATGACAGAGGCGTTCGGGATATCGACACCCACTTCGATAACCGTCGTGGCAACGAGCAGGCGCGTTTCACCAAGCCTGAAACGCTCCAGTTCGGCCTGACGCTGGGCAATCTCCTGCCTTCCATGCGCAAGACCTATGGGAAAGGTAAGACGCTGCGACAGATCGGCCCATCGGGCCTCGGCTGCCGCGACGTCGAGCACCTCGCTCTCCTCGACAAGAGGGCAGACCCAGAAGATCTGGGCGCCCTGATGCAGGATACGGCTTATGCCATCGATGACCTCATCCAGCATGGAGAGGGGATGCAGCGATGTCCGTATGGGTTTGCGCCCAGGTGGCTTTTCGTCGAGACGGCTGACGCTCAGATCGCCCCATTGCGTCAGCAGCAGCGTGCGCGGAATGGGTGTGGCGGTCATGACCAGAATATCTGTGTGCTCACCTTTTCCGCCGAGGAGCGCACGCTGCTGAACGCCGAAACGGTGCTGCTCATCGATGACGGCCAGAGCGAGGTCGCGGAATGCGACAGCTTCCTGAAAGAGCGCATGGGTGCCGATCACCAGACTCGCCTCACCGGAGGCAATCGCTTCAAGAGCGAGGCGGCGGCCTTTGCCTTTCACGCTGCCTGAAAGATAGACACAGGGAACACCTGAGAGTCTGGAGAGCGTGTCGTAATGCTGACTGGCCAGAATTTCGGTTGGGGCCATGAGAGCCGCCTGTGCACCGGCCTCTACCGCGCGCAGCATCGCCAGCAGGGCCACCATGGTTTTCCCCGCACCGACATCGCCCTGAAGCAGGCGCAGCATGGGAACGGGGGCAGCGAGGTCGGCGTCGATCTCGGCAAGCGCACGCGTCTGCGCACCTGTCAGATGGTGACCGAACCGTTCCAGGGCTTTGGCGCGAAGCGCTCCGTCTCCTACCAGTGTTCGCCCGGGTCGTGAGTGCGCTTCCTGCCTGGCCAGAACCAGGGAAAGCTGATCGGCAAAGCACTCGTCGAAAGCGAGACGCTCCCGCGCCATGAGCATCTGCTTCGACCAGTCGGGCGAGGATTCGGGGTTGGGGCGATGAAGCGTCTGCAGCGCGCTGCTGAAATCGGGCCAGTCATGACGTGACAGATATTCGGCTGAAATCCACTCCTGCATGGGGGGCAGGAGGTCGAGCGCTTTGTGCATGGCGCGACGCATGATCGACGGGAAAAGACCCGCAGTCAGCGGCCAGACCGGATCGATGGCTGGAATGGTGTCGCGTCTGAGCCAGTTCACCATGTAGTCGGGGTGCGGCATGGTCAGGGAAAGCCCGTAGCGTTCCAGCTTGCCCGACACGGCCAGCTCATCGCCCGGTGCGACGGAGCGTATGAAAGTCTGATGGAAAAACAGGATTTCAACCTCATCCGTATCGTCGGTCGCGCGAATACGGAACGGCTGGCGCGGGCGGGAGGGCTGGGCAATGTCGAGAACCCGCAGCTTCGTTGTAAGCGTGGCACCCGGCATCAGCTGCTCGCGTGCGTCGCGCAAGGTCATGATCGTCCGTCGGTCGACATAGCCGCTCGGCAGGGTGAACAGAAGGTCCATGACCCTGTTTCCGCAAGCGACACGACGCAGCAGATCGGCATAGCGCGGGCCGATGCCCGAAAGGGTCGAGAGAGGCGCAAGAAGCGGGGTGATCTGCGTCGATTCTGAGGGCGTGGACTGTGTGGACATGGACTCTGGGGACATGACCTTCATGGCGTAGGAACGGATAACAGGTGAACCGATAATCGGGGCCGAAAACACGGCTTATGAATACGGGCCAATAACACGGGGTAGGGAGGCTGGTGCAGAGTCGGTCACACACGAGGGGAGACGCATCGGCAACATGGGCTGACAGAGGGAGTTTCACAGGCTATAGGATAGAACCGTCATGGAACAAAACGAAACCATCGCCTGGCAGCAAGCCTGCATAGTGGCGCGCGTGCTTTGGATTTCTGTATGACCGATACTCCCGACCGACCGACCCTCTGGGGCGTGCCGGAAGCCTATACTGCGTTCCTTCTGCGTCGTCGTCTGGGCGAACATGACGGCCCGCTGATCCATGTCGCACGTGACGACGCTGCCGTGGCAGCACTGGCCGACATGCTGGCCTATGTCGAGCCCGATGTAACGGTCATGCGCTTTCCCGCCTGGGACTGCCTTCCCTATGACCGTGTTTCCCCCAATCCCGCAATCACCGCAGAGCGCGCCGCGACGCTGACCCGTCTGCTCGAACCGGCAGGCAAGACGCGTCGTATCGTTCTGACGACCGTCCATGCTCTGGTTCAGCGCGTGCCTCCGCGCGACGCGTTTCGCAACCAGGCTATTTCGGTGCGCAAGGGCGAGGCTCTCGATCAGGCCATGCTGATCGATCTGCTGGTTGCGAGCGGTTACACCCGTACCGATACGGTCATGGAGGCCGGCGAATTCGCGACGCGTGGCGGTATTTTCGATCTTTTCCCGGCAGGGGAAAGCGAGCCGATACGTCTCGATCTGTTCGGCGACGAAGTGGACAACATCCGGCGCTTCGATGTCGCAAACCAGCGTTCGACCGACTCGCTCGATGCGTTCAATCTGCGCCCCGTCTCCGAATATGCCCTGAGCCCCGATGCCATAAGCCGTTTCCGCTCAGCCTGGCGCGATCTGTTCGGTCCGTCATCGGCTTCCGACGTGCTTTACGAGAATGTTTCGGAGGGCCGGCGTTTCCCCGGGCTCGAGCATTATATCCCGCTTTTCCACGAGCATATGGACACGCTGGTCGATTATCTGCCCGATGCATCGATCAGCATGGATCATCAGGTACCCGATATTCTGTCGGCGCGTCTGGAAATGATTGCCGATCATTTCGAAGCGAGAAAGGCCCCTGCGCGTGAAGGCGAGGCCATTTATCGCGCCCTGCCTTCGCATCTGCTCTATCTCAACCGGACCGGCTGGGATGCCATGCTGGCCCGGGTCCCGAGCATTGCGCTGAACCCCCTTTGCCAAACCCGATACGGTACAGGGAATGGACGCCGGCGGTCGGCCGGGACCGATCTTTGTCCGCGGCAAGGATGGCACCCGCGAAGGCGCTTTCGACGCCCTGCGCACCCAGCTTGAAGCATGGGAGAAGGCCGGTCGGCGCTGTTACGTCACCGCCTGGACCAAAGGCTCGCGTGAGCGGATCGCGTCTCTGCTCAAAGAGCATAAATTCACCACTGAATCCCATGATAGCTGGGCATCGGCTGCCGGTATTGCGCCGGGAACGATCGGCCTCGTCGTGCTGGGGCTCGAGCGTGGCTTCGTGGCCGATCGCATGGCGTTCGTTTCGGAGCAGGATCTGCTCGGCGAGCGCATCGCACGGCCGCCGCGTCGCAAGCGTCGTGCCGAGCAGTTTATCACCGAGGCCTCCGAAATTGCCGAAGGCGATCTGGTGGTCCATGCCGATTACGGTATCGGGCGCTATGAAGGGCTGGAAACTGTCAGCGATGGCGTTGCCCCTCATGACTGTCTGCGCCTGCTCTATGACGGCGCGCAGAAGCTTTTTCTGCCTGTCGAGAACATCGAGCTGCTGAGCCGCTTCGGCTCGGAGCAGGGCGGTGTGGCGCTGGATAAGCTGGGCGGTCAGGCCTGGCAGGCCCGCAAGGCCAAGATGAAGGAGCGCATACGCGACATGGCCGGCGAGCTGATACGCACCGCCGCCGGTCGCGCCATGAAGGAAGCACCTTCTCTTATTCCCGCCGAAGGCATGTGGGATGAGTTCTGCGCCCGTTTTCCCTTTGTCGAGACAGAAGACCAGTCCCGCGCCATTGCCGATGTGCTGGAGGACCTAACGTCTGGCCGCCCCATGGATCGTCTCGTCTGTGGCGACGTGGGTTTCGGCAAGACCGAAGTGGCATTGCGTGCAGCATTTGTGGCGGCGCTGTCAGGCGTGCAGGTGGCTGTCGTTGTGCCTACCACGCTTCTGGCGCGTCAGCATTTCCGTAGCTTCTCCACCCGTTTCGAGGGCTTTCCTGTGCGCATCGCACAGCTTTCGCGCCTTGTTACCGCCAAAGAGGCCGCGGAGACACGGCGTGCTCTGGAGGAAGGACAGATCGATATTGTGGTCGGCACTCATGCCCTGATCGCCAAATCGGTGAATTTTGCCAATCTTGGCCTGTTGATCATCGATGAGGAGCAGCATTTCGGCGTGGCGCATAAAGAGCGTCTCAAGACCATGCGGGAAGACGTGCATGTGCTCACGCTTTCAGCCACGCCTCTGCCGCGCACATTGCAGCTTTCCCTGACCGGCGTGCGTGAAATGAGCCTGATCGCTACGCCGCCGACGGACAGGCTGGCGGTGCGGACATTCATCACGCCCTTCGACAGCGTCATGATACGCGAGGCCATTCAGCGCGAGCGTTTTCGTGGCGGCCAGATATTCTGCGTTGTCCCCCGTATCGAGGATATGGACCGCATGGCCGATCGCCTGCGGGAAATCGTGCCCGATGCCAAGACCGTTCAGGCCCATGGCCGCCTGACGCCGGCGGAACTCGAACGCGTCATGACGGAGTTTTCCGACGGTCGTTACGATATTCTGCTGTCCACCAATATCGTGGAAAGCGGGCTCGATATGCCTGCGGTGAATACGCTTATCATTCATCGTGCCGACATGTTCGGTCTGGGCCAGCTCTACCAGCTGCGTGGGCGCGTCGGTCGCGGCAAACAGCGCGGCTATGCCTATCTGACCTGGCCGCAGAGCCACAGGCTGTCCCCGGCATCGGAAAAGCGTCTGGAAATCATGCAGACGCTCGATACGCTGGGCGCTGGCTTCACGCTGGCCTCGCACGATCTCGATCTGCGTGGTGCAGGCAATCTTCTGGGTGATGAGCAATCTGGCCATATCAAGGAAGTCGGTATCGAGCTCTATCAGCAGATGCTCGAAGATGCCGTGACCACCATGCGTCTGCAGAAAGACCAGAAGCGCGCAGAGGACAAGGACTGGACGCCTAACATTATTCTGGGCTTGCCGGTGCTCATTCCGGAAACCTATGTGCGCGATCTGCCTGTGCGTCTGGGTCTGTACCGGCGCATTGCAGGGCTTGAGGGCGAGGCCGAGCTTGAAGCCATGCGTGCCGAGCTGGTCGATCGCTTCGGCTCGTTGCCTCAGGAAGTCGAGAACCTGCTCGATGTGGTGGTTATCAAGCGTCTGTGTACTGCGGCAGGTGTCGACAGGCTGGAAGCCGGACCGAAAGGCATGGTCATCCAGTTCCGCAGCCGCAAGTTCCGTAACCCGATGGGTCTGCTGAAATGGGTGGAGCGCCATAAGGATCAGGGTGTGAAACTGCGTCCCGATCAGAAACTTGCCGTGGTGCGCGAGATGACCAATGCCCAGAGAATCACCATGGCGCGCAAGGTCATGGGGGCGCTGAAGAAGCTGGCCGAAAAGGCCGATAGCTAGGCGTCTCGCGTCCCATACCGAGGGCAAGCGTGTCACGCTTCTGCCCTCGGCTACAGGAATGGCTCCGTTATTTTCTCGGATGGCTTTCCAGAGGGCGGCGGCCCTTTTGTGGGAACTGTGTCGAAGCCCCATACAAGAGCCGCCTGTGAAGAGGGCAGGCAACTTTATGTTGTATCGTTTGTTCGACCGTAATCGAATGAATGGAGATATCTCATGCTTGCAATCGATCTCTCGGGAAAAACGGCACTGGTGACGGGTTCGACCGGTGGTATCGGGCTGGCGATCGCCAAGCGTCTGGCCGAGGCAGGGGCCCATGTCATCGTGAACGGACGCGGCGAAGCACGGACGCACGATGCCATCGAGGCAATCAGGCAGGACGTGCCGGATGCGACTCTGAGCGGCTTTGCCGGCGATGTTTCACACCCGGAAGTCATCGCCAGCCTGGTCGAGGCACATCCTGATCTGGATGTGCTGGTCAATAATCTCGGCATTTTCGAGGAAGTGCCGTTCGGCGAGATCAGTGATGCCGAATGGCAGCGCTTTTTCGATATCAATGTGATGAGCGGCGTTCGTCTTTCACGGGCCTATCTGCCGAAAATGGTCGAGCGCAAGGACGGGCGTATTGTGTTCATCTCCAGCGAATCCGGGCTGAATATTCCTGCTGAGATGATCCATTACGGATTCAGCAAGGCGGCCCAGATCGCCATAGCGCGTGGTCTGGCGGAAAGCGTCGCCGGGAGCGGTGTAACGATCAACAGCGTATTGCCCGGCCCAACGCGGACGGAAGGCGTGATGAGCATGATCGAGAAAGCTGCGAAGAAATCGGGACGCTCACCGGAGGAGGTCGAAGCAGGCTTCCTCAAGGAAAATCGGCCTACCTCATTGATCAATCGTCTGGCCGAGCCTCAGGAAGTCGCCAATATGGTGGCCTATGTGTGCTCGCCGCTGGCTTCGGCGACATCGGGAGCGGCCTTGCGTGTCGAGGGTGGCCTGCTGCGTCATCCGGGCTGACATCTGAAATCGCGTGGCAAGTAAGAAGGCTGGCACACAATAGTGAACGCAATCAGCCGCGCTGCTGTCTGCGATATTCCTGCGGGGTCAGACCATGACAACGCAGGAAATTTTTTCTGAATGCGCGCTCCGAACTGTAGCCAACCGCATGCGCGAGACTATCGATCTTGAGGGCGCTCTCGCCCTGCAGGAGCGCAGCCGCGCGTGCCATCCGCCATTCTGTGAGATGATCCATCGGCGTGATCCCGACAACGCTTTTGAAGCGGGTCGCGAAAGCGGAACGTGACATGCCGCATTGACGGGCAATTTCCTCGACAGTCCACGGCGCGGCAAGCTTTGCGTGCATGCGTTGCAATGCTGAGCCGATTTTCGGGTCGCCAAGTCCTCTGAGCCAACCCGATTCAAGTCGATCGTGCATGGTGCCAATGTCGATCTGACCGGGGCTGCCGATCATATGCCTGATCGTTAGCAGCAACAGGATTTCGCACAACCTGTCGATCATCGCCGATGCGCCGGGGCGTGCCGTCTGTTCCGGCAGGTCATTGCCGCCTGCAGACCTCGAGTAATCGCGTGAGCGATACAAGGGGGAGGCGCCGATTTCATGGCGAAGCATCGCCAGAGCGGCCGTGATTTCCCTGTTCTCATCAGCGCCCATATGCAGCAGGCGCGGTAATTCGCGTACCAGCAGCGCGGCTTCGGGAGAGGTTACCGAAAAACAGCCTGTGACGATCCGCGCTGC
Source organism: Colias nastes (assembly GCA_907164665.1). Classification (NCBI taxonomy): domain Eukaryota; kingdom Metazoa; phylum Arthropoda; class Insecta; order Lepidoptera; family Pieridae; genus Colias; species Colias nastes. The sequence continues at coordinate 4,003 of CAJQZM010029397.1, read as the reverse complement.
CGGGCCGGTTCCCCCATCGACAACGATCCTTTTTTCTGCGGCCCAGCGTGCAGCGCCTTCAGCGTCCAGCATGGTTACCGCAGAACCGAGAGGGGTGCTGTGCAGGGAAAACCGCGAGGGACGCGGCAGAAACACCAGATCGCTCTGCATGAGCCTGCGTGGGGGCTCATCATCGAGACCCAGCCACGTCTCGCCCTCAACGACAGAGAGGAAAACGCCATATTCGGGTGGAAAGCCAATGCCATAAGGGCCATTGAGCGAGAGGAACCCCCATATACGGCCCTCGGTACGCATTTGTGCGAGAGCTCTGCTCAGCGGATCCATGGTGTTTTCCCGTCCGGCGACGCTGGTACACAGAGCGACGAGTCTATGTCGCAGTACCTTATAGGCGTTTTGAGCCGGGAATATGGTGCGATGGGTATGGAAACGCCAGAGCAAAAAAGGGAGAGTCGGGAAAGCAGGGAGAAACCGCATGACACTTATCGACACTCTGAGCTGGCGCCATGCTGCGAAAAGCATGAATGGCGCATCTGTACCGCGTGAAGTGCTCGACCGGATTTTGGAAGCTGTACGGCTGACAGCGACATCGAGTGGTTTGCAGCCTTTCGAACTGCTGGTCGTTTCCAGCGCTGCCCTGAAGGCGAAGATACGTCCCGTTGCGATGGATCAGCGT
>CAJQZM010029389.1:0-41093 GCA_907164665.1 Colias nastes | reverse complement strand
AAATCCAAAGGCTGCACTACGCAGGTTGCGGCCATACTGTAAAATAATATTCATATATTAACTAGGATACAAACTCAAAAACGATTTTTAACATGTTTAGATTGTAAAAACCATTAAATCCTCCTGAAAAGGAGTAGGAATATTTTGATGTTTAGGAGTTCAGTGACAAATACACGCACAGAAGAAGCATATCCTATTTATATATAAATGATATCATTTGTGGTAGTGAAGATATGTTTCTTTTTCACGGGAGAACCACTAAATGGATTTTGATAATACTTAGCAGTTAGCAGTGATGTATCATAGCATGTAGCATAGCTTTTGTATCATTCAGGCATTCTTGAGTTGTAAGTGAGGAAACTAACGTCACTTCTGCTGTCTGTCTGTCTATCCCTATCTATGTTAAGATCTTTACAACTATGCAGTGGATATTATTTTTTTATAGATATACTGACTCTCAAGGAAGATTTTAGTGTGTAGTTTGTTCAGTTTAATCAGCCGCTTAATAAAGAGCCTAGCCTATTTAATATTATCTTCTTGTAATAATCTTCAATTACAATAAATCAAATTATGAAATGTAAAAAAATAATACATCAATGTTAATAGCGAAATGCATTTAGTATACGGGATAAAATTTAGAATATGGACCGTCGAGTTGGATATCGGCGATTTTATAGTGATAAGATAAGACTCTGAGAAGTAATTTTACGAAGTTTCATCTTGCGCAGCCGCGTATTTTTTTTATAATAAAATAAACAAATTTGTTTAATTTTGTACTACTTTTCGTAATTTTGACGTTGACAGATGCTTGTCAGTAGCAAAGGATTCACTCATACAGCTTTAGTGATATTTTTATCACAATAATACTTTATTAAATACATAAATTGATAGTTATTTTAGTATTATTGTATATAAAAGAAATTAAAATATGTTAAATTGGTTAATAATATTTAAAATTCATTAAAATAATTGTGTTTTATTATATTTCCTCTAAAATATAATAGAATAAGATAATAATAAGCACAAAGTTAATTAATAAAGTATTTTAGTAAAGATAAAGACATTACACAAAACACTAGTTTACATATAGCCACATCAGCAATGTAGCTGCTCGGCTATTAATTAATAATTCAGTTCAATTACATTTAATTATAATTCAATTTAAGTTAGTTATTCTAATAATAATAATACAATTATGGGTAATGTAACAAACATAAATCCATTACACAAAAGATGAGCAGTCACATAACCAAATCTGTCAACCCCAACTCCACGTGGTCCTTCCGCTCTTACCCCTAGAGTGTATAAAAAAATCCGGAAGCGCGGAGGGAGAGCAGCCCTCGCCCGCTGTAGCTAAGCGCAGGCACCGTACGAGCTGAAGCGGCTGAGGCTGGTCGCCGAAGGCGACCAAACAGCCGAAGCTGCGTAGGCGAGCTAGGTGCCTGTACTTAGCTACGCAAGGGTGATAGGGCTGCACTTCCCGCAGCGCTGGAGCAGAAGCAGAAGCAATATAGTGCAACAATTTGGTTATGGAGGGAGTTTGGGAGTGGAGGGAAGGGAAAGTTTTATCCTCCCCTCCATTATTTGTCACTTTAGGCCCAATTATAACCTCAAACTTTGACCTTGAATATCTCAGGAACTACTGGTCTGCGCGGGGGGGGAGTGGTACCGAGGAGTTCCCCCCGACCCCCCCTCCCCTCCCCCACCCCTCCCCGCCCCCCCATCGACGGTCCATATTCTAAATTTTTACCGATATGCCCAAAATTTTAATTAAAATTATGTTCGATAAATAAATAGTTTTGTCAGTATCAATAAAATGTCCATGGAATTTCCATTTTATATTATTTTAATAGTGAAAATGCACAGTATCGTTAAATAAATATACAAACCCTGCAAAACCACCAAAGGCAAATTTCAATCCATTTGGAATATATCGCTCTTTAACAGGTGCTGCAACCGTTTGAGTTTGAGCCATTATTGCTGGTTTATTTCTTATTGACTGTTTAGTTATAAAACACCATAAATGTTATATTAACACTAGTTCAACGAGATTAATCAGGAGTGAGTCGAATCAACTAACAACTAACAAGACAGTAGGTAGGTACTTATTATAATATGTTTTTGAAAGATGAGTTAACTACGAGTTGACAGGCATCAGAATGGTATATTTTGACAGTTACATTTCAGTTTATTAATTATTGATATATTCTTATAAAATACACCGATTTAAAATTAAAAGTGTTTTTATACCTCAAACAATCTAATTAATAACTTGTATATCAATTTAACTATTGTATTCTAATATGATGCAAAAGGACTAGAATATGTAGCTTTTTTTTTAATTGGCAAAATCCATAGATTTTTGCAAAGGTAACTCAGCTTTTGTACTGATCTGTCTGCTTATTATCTATGGGCGTATTCAGAAAGAAAGCTTGAAACTTATAAGCGCTTATCGGCGCTTGTCATGTTCATATATTTTCCTGCGCGGGTTGACAGCGCTGACAAGCGCCGATAAGCGCTTATAAGCGCTTATAAGTTTCAAGCTTTCTTTCTGAATACGCCCTATGAATGGGAAATAAATTTTCTTGCCTTCTTGGAATATTGATTGTTGTCGCTCTGAATTTACGGATTTTATTTTGCAATAATATTATCAACATGAATAATGCTGGGAGTAGGTTTGTTATTTCTTTAATTTTGAAGTGCTTACATACTGAGTAGATAATAATAGTTGAGCTATACCTATATCATGTAAAACGTTAATAAATATTTAGCTTCGAAAGTGACCCTTGAATAATTATTACTAAATAGGTGCTAGTTACCTCGAGATTTTTATAACTACCCTCGTAATTCGTAAAGACGTGATTTTTTAGTTTAATGTGTTTTTGTTTCGGTTGTAGTTAGGGAAGGATTGAGATATAATTAATAATTACTTACTTTCAATTTGAACATCAAATATTGTGGGCGTGTACATAAAGCGTATATTCATTCATTTATTATGCTACTAGCTTTCCGCCCGCCAAAGAAAAACTCGCATAGTTCCCATTCTCGCAGGATTTCCGGGATAAAACCTATCCTATGTGTTAATCCAAGTTACCCTCTATATGTGTGCTAAATTTCATTATAATCGGTTCAGTAGTATTTGCGTGAAAAAGTAACAAACACACATACAAATAACATACAAATACATCCATCCTCACAAACTTTCGCATTTATAATATTAGTAGGATAGGATTGGATAGGATTGATGGTATAGACTATTATATAATTTTTAAAAATTAAAATAAAAATATTTATTAACCAAAACCATTATAAATAACATAGTTAATGCGATAACAGTAGGATTAGTTTACATACAAGGTTGTAAGTATAGTACAGTATAATTATAATAATTATTGTTAAGAATAAACTTATTTGGCATAATGTAATTGTTCTTTTTTGTTTTCCACCAAGATACGGTCTGATTTTTATAAACGCTTTGATCACTCAACAGATTTGGATGTTTGGTACAAAAATAGTTTCTTACTAAAGAGGCATTCAAAGGATGATGATATGTATATGAATATTCGAATTTATAAATGCAGTGCTATCTCTTCTTAATTAAAAAATTTATATAATTAATTTAATTTTTATCCAATATTTCAGAGAAAAAGTGTCAAACAAATCAATGGTGTACCATAAACACCTCGATCAGTCACAGATCGAACGAATATACAAAGCAATGGGGAAAGATGATTTAGCTGATGTTGTTATGACGGCAGCAGAAGTAATGGCAGAAGCAGATATTTTTATCCAACATCCTAATACTACCAAGTCTGAATCGGAATCTGATTCACATCGTTTGATGGGAAACAATTACTTTAATAAAGGCAAATATGCAACATCTATTCAGTGGTACAATAAAGCTCTCTCTAATGCTCCACTAGATGGGAGAGCGATCAAACTGGCTTATAGTAACAGATCTGCCCTCTTGTTCAACACAAAGTGTTACATTGACTGTATTAAAGATATAGACAGATGCTTTGAACTGGGATGCCCACCTGATATAGAGAAAAAACTTATAAAGCGAAGGCAGGATGCTACTTATCATGTCCCAAGTGAATCTTTCAAAATGAAATGCAAAGATTATTTCAAAATTAAAAATCCAACTGATAACATCTTACCGTATATTTCTCCACTCATAAAATTTGAAATCAATGAGGAATACGAGCCGAGAATAATTGCAGTGGATGAAATTAAATCTGGCACTATTTTAGTTCACGAATTTGCATATGTGTCTTCTTTACAACCTGAAGATAAATACATAGCATGCTACTACTGTATGAAATATACACCATGTCTACTGCCCTGCGACAATTGTTGCGTCTGTTTGTTTTGCAGCGAAGAATGTAAAATAAAGTGCAACAATGAATACCATGACATTGAATGTAAATTAAGCGAAATTGTAAGCTGTAGGCCGGTGCCATTATTAATCATTAAAACGATAGTCATGCTCAAAAAGAAAGCAAATAGTTGGCAGGAATTGATTGAAGCTTCAAAACTCTTAGGAACAGAGAGAATAAAAAGCAGCAATTTGAAAGAAATATTAAACCGCGATTCACCTTATTCCATTCTGAATTTCCCAGATAACAGACCATTTGCATTCGGTCCAATGTATAACAATTGTTACGAGTGTGCAGAAGTAGTAAATCGTTTATCAGAGTTTCCATCTTTTTACCCGCCACAGAACTCGCCAGAACATATTGAGGCCAAACGAGCGATTGGAAGGATCATGATGTACTTAAGCACTTATGGTACACCCACCACAGTCGTACATTCTGTGTTTGCACCGAACATAAATAGTGTTGGTGTAAAACCGAGTGTAGCATACTTTACTTGTTTGGGAAAGGTTAGAGTTTCCTGCTATTCAAATGCTGAAAACTATTATCTTAACAATAAGGCTGTGTTGATTGCAAAACATAAGATAAATCCAGGAGAGGAGATACTTGTTTCAGCATTGAATGGTCCAAAACATTGGTGTGTATTATGATTTGCAATCTTTAGTTTTATATTTTTTCGTTAAATATTTAATTATTTGCTAAAATAGCTTATTGTGTACATCTTGTGTTTGATTTTTCATTTGATATAGTTTCTTAGATTATTTAAATAAGTAGTGGGAACTGGGAATTGTGGTTGAAGCATTTCAAATTAACTGATTGCTGTTTATCTTCATAGTAGTTATATTTAGTTCTAGATAATATTAGCAGAGATAAAGTATTTCTACACCTACAGTAACATTTACTATTAATATCAACTTGATTTCAAATAATTTTCTCCTTACAGTGACCAGTCGACGCGAGAAGATAGAGAGAAGCTGTTCTATGCCAAGAAATATGTGTGTCCATGTCCCACATGTTTAGGAAAGAGCCCAAGGTTAATAGCGCTTTCTGAAAAACAAAAACAGTTCTGCAAGCAATTTAATATCATGCCATTATTAAAGTTGTGTGATCGATATGGCGCGGTGAAGCATTATGAAGTAGCTAAGAAGATTATGGATTGTCTAAGCAACGTTCCATATTCAAGAGAATATATTGAAGCTTACCATTTGTATTACAAATGCTTAATTATATTGACGAATGCTACCACAGATAACATAATCATTGGTTGTCACTCATTCATTTAACTGTATTATCTAAAATTTAATGTTTTTAACTTATTAATATAAGGGTACAATAACAATGTCTTTTTATTTCTCCTGACTGCGTTTCGTTTAGTCTGGTTACATTAATGTGCTTAAAGAATAGCGTATACATTATATATATAATATGATCCTTGTCTGTAATTGTTTAATGCTATTATGATGATCTTTTTACCTACTTTTACCATATTCCATTTCATAATTATTATTACATGGCATTCATTTATCACTTTTCTATCGTCATCTCTGGAGCAATACTATAGTGATATTTCATGTTTGGGAATACAAATAATAAAATAAATTTAATAAACTAGAAAGAAAGTAATAAATTGTAATATAAATATTATTTATTATTTAAAACTCAATAATTATTTTAAGGTACATACATACTATTATAGATAATTAAATTATATTGACTGTTGTTCAGTAGTGCAATCTTTATAATGTTCTGACCAGTGAGATGGCTCTTTCCCAAATGCCTGAAATATCAAAACATGTGTTAAAAAAAATATTCTTAAACAAATCTACACTAATATTATAAAGAGGAAAACTTTGTTTGTTTGATTGTAATGAATAGGCTCATAAACTACTGGACCGATTTTGATGAAATTTGGCACAGACAATCTTTAGACCCTGAGTAAGAACATAGGCTACTTTTTATTGCAAAATATGTACCACGGGCGAAGCCGGGGCGGACCGCTAGTTTTTTTTTTTTTTTTAATATTATTATATCTGCGATCAGTCGCTAGACTATAAGCGGATATGTTGAAGGCGCGTATGGCAGGAAGGATGCTGCTCCCATTGGAGTCCACCCTTTATTTTATCGGGCTTGGTAGCCGGCAGTGTTGACTAGTCAAAAATGTCTCGTCGCTTTTTGAGACGACGCACGTTTTCAGGTTCAAGCAGTTTTGTAGCAAGAGGGTTTGGGTGTTTTCCCAATCGCACTTTGTATGAAAAATGTTGCGTACATATTTCCTCTTTGATGGTTGGTATATTCAATAAAGTGTGGACCTCTTCTGTTCTGATGAACCAGGGAGCACCTGATAATTGCTTGAGAATATAGTTTTGAACTCGTTGCATTATCATTATATTAGAGTTACAGCTTGCACCCCAAAGTTGCAGTCCGTATGTCCATATTGGTTTAAGAACTGTTTTATAAATTAGGAGTTTGTTGTTCATGGACAGTTTTGAGTTTCGACCTAGAAGCCAGTGGAGTCCTCTGTATTTTAAATTTATTTCGTCCCTTTTTTTTTTAATGTGTTCTTTCCAGGTAAGTCGACGATCTAGATGCATGCCCAAGTACTTGACAGTATCACAGTGGGGAAGTTGAGTATCGTTTAGTGTTACAGGAGCACAGTTATCTTTGCGAAGAGTAAAGGTCACGTGTACTGATTTAGTGACACTGGCAGTAATTTTCCATTTTTTCATCCAGGATTCTATTTCATTCAGTGCCTTTTGTAGATTTTGGGATGCTTGCATCGGACATTTGTGTGATGCAAGTAACGCTGTATCGTCTGCAAACGTCGCAACTACTACATCTGAGTTTCTTGGTATATCGGATGTGTATAGGGTGTACAAAACTGGTCCGAGTACTGATCCCTGTGGTACTCCAGCAAGGATATTGTAGAAGCCTGATGTACATTCATTTTCTGTTACTTGAAATATTCTATTGGATATATAAGATGCCAAAACTCCATAGAAGGTATGTGGTAATAAATTTTTGATTTTGTACAATAAACCTTTATGCCAAACTTTGTCAAAAGCCTGCTGTATGTCAAGAAATGCAGATGAACAATATTCTTTCTTTTCAAAGGACTTTCTTATGCTTCTACAAACTCTGTGGACCTGTTCCAATGTGGCGTGTTCACTACGAAATCCAAATTGATGGTCAGGGATAATTGATTTTTGTTTAAGGATGTCATTAAGTCTATGGAGCAGAGATTTCTCGAATAATTTAGATGTAGTCGGCAGAAGACTGATCGGTCGGTATGAGGTTAATTCATGAGCAGGCTTTCCAGGTTTAAGTATCATTATGACCTGCGAGACTTTCCATAAATCAGGAAAGTGCCCTAATCGCAGTATAGCATTAAATAATGAGGTAAGAAATACTATTCCCTTTCGTGGCAATTCCTTCAGGACCTTTCCATCAATGAGGTCAAACCCTGGTGCTTTGTTACTGTCCATGATTGTAATGTTCCTACGGACTTCTTTAGGAGTTACTAGTTTTAGAGGAAGATCGAGTTGGTAGTCCTGCATGAGAACTGAATCAATATACGTTTCATCTTCATCATATTCTGTTCGGTTTGACTGGAAAACTTGACTAAGATGATTTGCGAAAGCTGTAGCTTTGTCTTGCGGGGATTTAGCCCAGTTCCCGCCTTGAGTTCGAATTGGTGGTTTGTGATGAAGTGGCCGGTCAAAGTTTTTGCATGCCTTCCAAAGTGAGTAATTTGTGGCTTTGGTGTTTGTAAGATTTTCCAGATAAGCTTGCATCGATGCATCATTGGCTTCGGATAAAAGAGCTTTCAGGTCCTTGGCGGCTTTATTCAGTTTCCTTTTATCGTTTGGGTGTCTACTTGTATGCCATACTCGCCTCAGTCTCCTTTTTTCCAATATTTTTGTTTTTATGGATTCTGAGATAAGCTTGTCCTGAGGTAGGCGGTTCGGTAAGTTGGGAGTACATGTCCAGCAGCATTCCTGTATTGTTGTGGTAAAAACTCTTGTAGCTTCATCTATATCTGTCTCAGTCTTCAGGGGTATTTTCAGATCAAGCCTATCATTAACCAGTTTGTGGAACCTTTTCCAATTAGTGCGTGTATTATAAAGTTTTATACTTTTTGAAACTTTAATAGCATTTATGCCAATGGTTAGTATAACTGGGACGTGATTTGAGTCAACGTCCAGGCATGTTTGTATGTGATAGAATAGGCTTGATAAACCCTTCATTATAAAAAAGTCAATAACATCAGGCAATCTTTTCGAATCACTTGGCCAGTTGGTAGGATCTGATGTAGAGATGGTTCCTAACATATTTTTGTCAATACTCTTCTTGAGTTCTCTCCCCCTAGTGTTAGTGAGCCTTGAAGCCCAATGAACATTTTTTGCATTCCAGTCCCCGCCGGCAATAAATCGAGTGCCAAGTGTGTTAAAAAATTCATTGTACTGTTCATCTGTTATTTTATGCTTAGGAGGACTGTAAACAGCAGACACATTAAAATTTCCAATTTTATCCTCAATCGAGATGGTGGCTGCTTGCAAGTGGGCTGTTCTGTATTTAGGTTGGGCATGATGTTTGATGTTGGACTTGACTATAACAGCAGCACCGGCGTGAGCAGTACCATCTGGGTGGTTAGTTGCATATACATCATAATTACTTATTCTAAAAGTGCTATTATTATTGAAGTGTGTTTCAGCCACAAGAAGTATGTCAATTTGGTGTGTGTGCAATAGAAGTTCAACTTCATGTTTTTTTGGAGACAGACCGTCTGGGTTCCAAGTTGCTATTTTGAGTGACGTCATTTTGATATTTTGGACACGAGGGTAGTAATCAGGTTGATTAGTGTGCTCATTTGTTGGAGTATAAGATCAAATTTTTCAGCTTGTCTGAGTAACATGTCTTCAATGGTTTTGTTTGTTGGTGGAATTATAGGATCATTATTTTTATTACCTCGTAGTACATCAGAATATCTCATGTTTTTGTTGCTATTAGTATTTTGTGTGAAATTATCTTTAGTATTTAGCAGTGGGTTTTGAGTGTTAGAGTTTTGTATTGTTTTATTTGTTTCTCTATTTATAAGATGTGAGCGGTTCTTTTCTTTTCTTTCTAGAATTTCTCTGTACACTTCACAACCCTTATAATTTGCTGGATGTGCACCAAGACACAGAGCACATTTTGCTGGTGTAGTACGATCAGTCTTTGGGCAATCTGCCGTTCTATGAGATTGTGCACATTTAACACACCGATAGGGCCTCATACAATAATTCTTAGAGTGGCCATATTGCTGGCATCTTTGACATTGGACAATAGTGTTTCGTTTCCGGGGATCTTCTATAGTGACTGCTTGGTGATAGATGAATTTGATATTTTTTACAGCTGTATTGTTCGAATTCTGTTTTAGGTTAGCAAAGAATGTTGAAGTTGGTTTCTTGTCTGGCCCGTATTTGGCATTTATTATTTCTCCAATAACTACATTTCCAGTTTCCTCGATGGCTTCTTTAATAATTGTTATGGGTGTAGTATGGTGAAGGTTTTTTATGACGATTCTACAAGGGCGTTCATCTTTGCTATTAAATGTGTGTCCAATTAAACCTTTTTCTCTGACAATAGATACTGTTTTCTTATAAGAATCTATAGTTTGGCAATTAATGCGTAATTGGTTTTGGTTAACGATTTTGTAAGTAAAGTCTTCTTTGCTAATGATGTTTTCCAATAGTTCAGTAAGCTTATTGACATCTTTGATACCATATAATATTATTGGAGGTGGTTTTGTTACTTTCTTGATGGGTTCACTATTTTTACTAAAATCATCTTCCCTTTGGTCAACGGGAAGACCACAGTACTGGTTGTGAATTGATATTCTTTCTGGAGATGGAGAGGATGTTTTTTTCCGCTTGGCATTTCTTAGGGAAGGGACTCGTTGCCAAGTAGGAGGAATAGTGTCTTGGGTTAAATCGGAACTGGACTGAGTTTGGATGTTTTCAATTTCAGATGTTGATATGCTTCTAGGTTTTGACATGAATAAGCTTGGGTGAAATGCTTGTTGTACAAATTTTTTGTTGCTTTGTTTACAAGCAGTGGTTTTATTAGGTGATTTCTCATTATTCCTTGACATTAGCTGAGTTTCAGTTTCATTTGAAATACAAGTTGGGGAGTTTTCATTATAATTACTCATTTTTTTCAATGATCAAACTAGTAGCATGGTTATATTCATTAATCATTATTTACTTATATATATAGTATTATGCTATTCAATTTTTTTTTTTTTTTTTAAATATTTTTTTTATATTTATTATTTTTAAAAGTTAATGATATTTATATTCTATTATTATTTATTTAGGTAGTAGCAACACAGGTAATATTGTCTATGGATTGTCATGACATGTCAATGTCATGTCATCTTCACTTGACAATAGAAATGTAAGGTGTAATTGAGGGTAGTCTGTAGTTTGCAAAAAGTTTTAAGTGTCACTATAAAGTTTTAGCACTAGTTTTTTTTTACGAAAAACACAACACTTTCACTGGATAACAATCACACATGAACTTCAGGTTATCTTTTCCACTTTTTTCACTTTTTAACGACATAAACTAGAATATTTCCCGTAGTAACGATTTTATCTTCACGAGAGTATGTTTTCGTGGTTATGACAGTTGACAAATATTTATAATGTAAAGCAGTTGCACAAGTACGTCTGCGCTTGACGTAGCGGATCGCGGAATCAAAATCGCGGACCGCTAGTTAACAATATAATTTTGAAATTTCTTCCCAAATAGAAAGAAATGTTTACATTGTATTTTTAAAGGAGAGTTACATATGTATTTGAGTATATGTTTGTATGTGTATTTATTTGGCGCCCTACAACCTAAACCACTGGACGGATTTCGACTCATGAGGTATGGTTGTATTCATCAGAATTGTGGTAGTGAAATAGGCTACTTATGTTAACACTAGCTTTCCGCCCCCGGCTTCGCCCGCGTTTTGAAAGAAAACCCGCATAGTTCCCGTTCCTTTGGGATTTCCATGATGAAACCTATACTATGTGTTAAGCCAAGTTACCCTCTATATGTGTGCTAAATTTCATTGTTATCGGTTCAGTAGTATTTGCGTGAAAGAGTAACAAACACACACACACATACATCCTCACAAACTTTTAACATTTATAATATTAGTAGGATTGAAATTGTTTGTTTGTCTCTAAAACAGCCAGAAAAAATTTCCATTTCTGAGGTAATTTTTAAGATGTGAAGAAATATGCTTAGCAAATACATACTTGTGCAACCTTCTCTAAGAGAAATATCTTGGGAACCTCCTCTATTGCCCGCCGTCCCCATTCAAAGAGATATTTAGCCAAATCACCTTCACCAACCTGAAAATATTTAAAGGAATAGAAATCAAAGTTATTATTTAAAAATAAAAAATATTATTGCAGTAAGAAATATTATAATTTTTATGTGTATTCTAATATACTAGTTTTATGTGTTGTACTATTTTTTTTTACTTTCTGATTACTGTAAAGTTGCATCGAAAACCGTAAAATAGTTTTGGTGAAAGTAACAAACATTGTTCCTTACAAAATTTTGCATTTTTAATATTATTAGGATTGTCTATCTCTTAACACAAAACAATGATATCCTAAAAACTTACCTTTGAATATTTCAGATACTGTTGTCTAGTAAATAGATGAGTTAGGGTCTTTCGACCTGCAAAGTCGTTTTCTTCCAGTAAACCAGTTTCTGCCAGAAAACTCCACATATCATCTGAAATTATTTATTTAAATACATTTAATTTAGTAAACTGAGTGGTTAGCCTAATTATGGCATACATATATTTTTTAAATCCATTTTTTTTAACTAAATTGTATCTTTTTTTTTCATATGACCATAATAAACTTATTTTCATTTCATTTCATCTCATTAAACTTATGGCCTGTGTCCCAGCAGGCAGCAGTGGGAGCATATATTGACCGTTGATGATGATGAATTTAGTAAACTTGTGCATCTCTAGCAAGCTACATAAATGTGATATTTAATTTTTTAATACATGTAGATGGAGACTAACACTTAAAAAAAAACTGAAAAAAAAAAACTGGCACTATTACAGTTTGTTTCTTCTATATTAATTTTTTTATAAATTGTTATAGCAATGCCAGTTACACTATTAGAATTTAACAAGAGCAGTAAACAGCTTAAAAATGAATAATATCTATGTGTAGAAAAGGAATAACTACAGTCGACTCTCGTTAATTCGAAACTCGAGGGACTCTCAAAATATTACGAATTATCAAGAGTTTGAAATATCAAATGGTTCGAAATTTGTGAGAAAAAATAAATAAAACTTCGAATTATTAATTGTTAATCAATTATTATTTATTAAATGCTATTCCACAGTAACCGAATGATAACTAAACATACCAATTCGTGAGAAGTGTAAACTGTAAAGTCAAACTAATCATAACAAAAACAACGGCTCATTGAACAAGTTTGGACTTGTCGCAAAATGTACCTACCTGACTAGGTACCTGCTTACAATCTTTCCGCCTCTTTCTCTATGCAACTTTGAATTGTAGAGTGGTGGACGCCGATGAGTTCGAATTAACGCGTCGTTTTGTTATATAGCAATGATATCTTCATTCGAATTACCAAGTGTATAAAAATGTATGGATTTAGTTCGAAATATAAAGAGATTTTGTAGGGACCTCGCGATAACTTTGAATTATAGAGAGGTTCGAATTATCGCAGGTTTGAACTAACGAGAGTCGACTGTATTTAAAATAAATACCTTCTTTCACAGGAGCTCTACTCATAAGAATATGTGTTAGTGCAGCTATAAGCAGCTGACGTTGATGTGTGTCTATTGTAGTTGAGAGCAATGACCCTTCACTTGGTTCCGCAAGCACTACTATATATTGTATACCACTCTTTGAGTCAACTTGGACTATCTTGTAACCATATATCTGTAACATAATAAGAGAATGAATATATACTGCTATAATATGATTTTTTGGTGACAACAATCGTGAACAAACTCATTCAAAACAGATTGATTTATTTTTTGTGTATATATATTATTTAGGTATAAGGGTAGGCAAATTATCACTACATAGTATAAAACAAAGTCGCTTTCTCTGTCCCTATGTCCCGTTGTATGCTTAAATCTTTTAAACTACGCAACGGATTTTAATGCGGTTTTTTTTAATAGATAGAGTGATTCAAGAGGATGGTTTTAGTATGTAATTTATTAGGTTTTGGACAAAGCAGGCGAAGCCGCGGGCGGTAAGCTAGTTTTATTATATTTCTGAGTAATATGATTATGAACTGGCAGAACAATATTTGCAATGTTTGTAGAATCTTCAAATATTCTGACTAAATTATACATTGTGGCTATTTAATTCTCCTATCCTATTTTAATTTTCAATAAATGTGATTTGATGACTTAAAATGTAAATTTCTCTTAACCTTTTTCAAAATCTTCTCAGCTTCCCGGATAATTGCATTAACTTGCGAGGTTGATACTTGGGAAGTGCTGTTTAAAAATTTTATAATATCAACACGTTTTATGGGTATTTTACTTCCTTCCCGGCACAAAATATAACGAACACATTCGTTTATAGCGTCACCCAAATTATATAAAGATTCTTCCGCATTACTTCTACTGGGCCTAGGCATTTTTGCGACTTATTTAGTATTCAAATTTATTAATTTTCATTACACAGTAGACATAAATAAAAGGAAATTTAGAATATAATGTTTATATTTTTGTTTACAAACTCAAATGAATACAGTGAATGTCACTACTCACTATGACATTTCTCATTTTCTAGAACTAGTGTCTATTCCTTACTCTATGTATATTTAATATTGTTCTATATTATCTGTATTTTGTAATTTTTTCGTCTAAAATCTATTTATTTTATAGGCGTTCAGGGTATCCCGTGTCAGGCCAAATTCAAAAGGAAGTGATTAAATACTACATTATTTTGTGGTACGAAAGTCTTATGTAGTTGACATTTTCAGTAAAGGTAGTTACTTTAGTCGATACCAATTATTGATACCACATTGATATATTATTGCATTCATACCATATCCTTTGTCTAAACCAGCGCCATTTTTGAAATGTTACAGCAGCCGCAGCCGGACACTTTTAAATTTCCTACTGTATGAGATGACTCTCCATAACTCTACAATCTACCACCCTCCACCCTCCATACTCCAGACCACCTCCAGACAAAAAATATGTAATATAAGGCCGCTGCAAAGAGTATTTTATAAAATTGCCGCCTGGCGTAAACGGGCTGATTATTTTTTGCACTTGCTCCCCCTGAGTATATATTATGTTCTGTGACTTGCTCTGTGGTACACACTACACAGTAAACAGTTGTAGAGCGAAGTATCTAGCGAGCGGTCGAGTTGTTGCTCTTGTTATTTGGAGGCTGAATTCGTAAGTCATATTAACATAAAAATACTTATTTTTTAAAGGACTTGGTTGTAATATTAATGATAAATATATTTGTTTTTAATACATGATACAGGATTCTACTACGGCCGTTAGTAATGCTAATATTATATTCAAATTGGATGAAAGAATATAAGTTAATTATTTTTGTCGTTAGTTATAATATTATAAAATATAAATTCTATTTATATTATATTTAATATTTTCCTGGATGTTTTTTTTTATTTCTCTGGTAAGTTTATGCGTTATAAAGATAAATCTAAGTATACTAATATTATAAAGAGGAAAGGTTTGTATGTATGTACATACATACATACAAACCTTTCCTCTGTATGTATGGTTTTCACGCATAAACTACTGGACCAATTTTGATGAAATTTGGCACAGACAATCTTTAAACCCTGAGAAAGAACATAAGCTACCTTTTATTGCGAAATATGTACCACGGGCGAAGCCGGGGCGGACTGCTAGTCGAATATAAATTGTATTTTTCAAAGTCAATACACTATTAGGGAAACTAGGATTTGCAATAGGAGAATAGATCCTGTTTTATTAGATTTTTAAATTAATCGCATGGAATCCTCGCGTAAAACACAACATTAACAATAATGCTAACTAGGTATGTTGTTTTTAAGTTACCAAAACTGGCACACAAAATATGTTCTTACAGGTTTTTTTCCCAGGACAAAATGCCTAAGGTTGTTGTGAAATACTTCGAAGCGAAAGCCCTTGGTGAGCCCATCAGGCTTCTCCTCGCGTATGGAGGACAGGAGTTTGAAGACAAAAGAATACCCTTTGATCAGTGGCCCTCCCACAAACCAAGTGAGTAATAGAATATAGTATAGTAATGATTTTTTAACTTTAAAAAAATCATTGGTACGTAAGTGTTGATGTAAGTACATATTGTACTACTTGTACAATGTACATATTGTGCTGTAAAATCACCGCTCGTAAGTCGTAAGACTTGGTGTAGAAAATAAATATAGCCTGAATTTTCGAAATGGTTTCACCCATTTTGGTAACAAGGGCATTAATTATATGAATGCCCTGTATCGCATAAGAATTATTTTCAAATTTCAGAAAAAATCTGTTTCAAAGTTTTTAAACCTTAAAATTTGAATCTTAGTTGAAATTTCGCAAGCATTTCCAGATAGTACAACCAGACAGACAGAAAAACATCAAGTGTATCAAAAATCAGGTGCACATTTGAGATCTTTACGTATTTTAGGTTGCCCTTAAAATTTTTCTTCCAAATATCAATCTACAGAATTCGACTTATACTTCGAAAAAAAACTAGTAACTCGTTGGAAGTGGGAATGACTTGCAGAATATTATTTGTGTTGTTGAATCACATAACATCCTATGCCCAGCTGTTCTATTTTGCAATGTCATTGCTGATATTATTTGAAGAGTCATTGTGATTTGCAAATCCCTAACTAGTATTACCCCCTATACCCCTATACTTATCACTACTAATACCACCTCATTCATAATCCAGTGACGGATTAACCCTTAATCAAATTAAGCAATTGCTTAGGGCATCACGTCTGAGGGGGCACCAGAAGAAGCACAAAAAAAATCCGTCCGTAGGGCATCACGTCTCACTCTCATGTCACCAAAAACCACACCAAAAAAAGTTTCTAGGACTAATTATTTGAAAATTCGCGCGTTTTAAGTTGACATAGAGTCCGACCTAGAGTCATAACCCCACTCCCGCTTACCCACTCGCTGCCCGCTAGTGCATTCGACAATTCGAATGCCCCGGAATTGCGATCAGCCAATCACAAACCACTCCTTCCCCGCGGGCCCCAAGCCTGGTCTGTTTCAATCAAATGTTTTGTTTTTTGAGTAAAAATATACAAAGAAACAGCAGACAAATTCTCATTCTTGAATAAAATACCCGATGCCGATAAAATTATGTGTCCCGATCAAACTGCAGAATACAGTCAGCACAGTACAAATCTAGTAAACACATATCCAGAAGACCTTAACACCGAATTAATAACAGAAATTCAACAGTTTCATTCATATGTCATAAGTAAAATAATTTCCAGACCCAGTGATTCGGCTCGCACAAGTTTACATCAAACTCACGCACAATTGGGTATTTGAATAATAAAAAATTATTGATTTTTTTATGTATTTTAAAACTTTATTATTAATAATATTGATATTTAATGCAGAAAACTCCAAAAAAATTGATGAAATTTAAATTAAAATCACGTGACTATAAACGCGCCATGACTGGTCACCATAGATGTGACGTCAAAATGTTATAGTTGTATACAAGATACGTTTTTCTATCAACTGCAATGAGTGAAAACTAACATTATGACGTCACACGCGTCCGGGTGACGCTTCGGGAGTTGTCGGTGTGTCTTCGGTACTGGATTCAAAGACTAATTTTTATTTTGAAATAACTTTTGAATTATTGCAAAAAAAAAATTAAAAAAATAGTTTTGTTATAAAACTAATATATAATCTTTCCATTTAGCACAAAAAAAAATTTTATTCAAATACCCAATTGTATAAAATAATACATGATGATAAGATTGAATCAGCTTTCCCTAATGTGGAAACAGCCCTGCGTAGTCCGGGCAATTTAAACATTCGAAGTTACATAAAGTCCCAACAAGCTGAATTTCTGTGAAGTTGTTGAAAACATTATTATAAACAACGTCTTAAAGTTCCCCATCATTCCCCTGTAAGGAAAAATTTTTATTCAAGGTCAAAGGTCAAAAAAATGAGTTTTTCGCGATTTTCAGCAAAACGGTAAGTTTTATCATAAAAGTACCTCAGACAAAAATTGTAGATCATAAAATTATCTATAAAAAATGTATCAATACTTTTTTTTCTTACGAGCCACCGTTTCTGAGATATAACGATTCATAAAGTTATAAAAATTGTTAAAAAAAACATCGTTGTAAAAAACGCGCTAAGTAGGTACACTACCTCATAGGTGGCGTGGAAACGTGTGCATTATGTGTATTATGACGATAACAACTTTTTTAACTTTTTAGGGATGGGGGGCCCACAGGCATGGATTGCTTAGGGCATCTAGTAGTCTTAATCCGTCACTGCCTAATTCATATATCAAGCTGAAGAGTTTGTTTGTTTGAACATAAGTCTATTGCAGTTGTGCTGGATAGTTCATTTATAGAAGGTTATATTATTATGCTATGTATGGGTAGGTCTTTTGAGGGTGCCAGGGAGCATATGAGGGTGCGTTAGGTTAGGTTCAAGAAAATGGGGCAAAGCAAGCGCGAATTCTTGGGTTCGCAATCAGCTTCTTGTAGCGTTTAAAAAATTAACTTCGTAGGTAATGCGATGATTATAGCCTGATTACACCTACCGAGTAGAGTGGCGAGACAGTGCCCTCGGCCGAGTGCTCGGTACGTATAAACATAGCGCCGAGTGCTCGGCCGAGCGCTCGGCCTAGCAACAGACCGAGACAGTCACTCGGACCCTGTTCTATTTACTAGGCCGAGTGCCCAGCCCCCCCTTCTCCGCACTGTCTCGCTCGCTCACTCGGTGGATCTGAACACGCGCACTCGGCGACCACTCGACACTCGATGCGTACACGTCACTTTTTCCCGCGAATTTTTGTTTGCACGTGTTGTTTATAAACTGAACTGACTGACTGTCTCGCCGCAATTTTAAAAATATGTATAAACACTCATTCGGCCACAGCACTGTCTCGGCCCAGTGACATTTTGCTGTCTCGCCACTCTACTCGGTAGGTGTAATCAGGCTATTACACCTAACGAGTACAGTGGCGAGTCAGTGTCCTCGGCCGAGTGCTCGGTTGGTATAAACACAATACGAGTGCTCGGCCGAGTACTCGGCCGAGAAGAGCGGCGAGAGAGTCACTAAAGTACGTCCAACGAGAAGCGATACCAAATGTAAACAAAACACATGCAAGGTCATTGGGAATTGCAGGGGTGCGTAACTTTTTGAAAGTTGGATTTATATAGTTTTAAAGAATATCCGGCAAATTGTAATAATACCAAAAAGGATAGTCTATTTTTATAAATTTTATCATAATTTGAATTATTGTATAATGTAGATTTAAATTAAATAACGCGAATAATAATAATTTTCTGAATCATAAAATATAATATAAGAATAATAAAATTGCCGCCCGAATGTTGGCGAATCCGTCTTGACGTTGTTATGTTTTTGCCGGGAGAACGAGACATTACGACAAAGGCACAAGATGGAAAGAGATAGATATTAGATTGTCAACGCCACAGTTGTTTTTTAGGTGAATGACCTTTTGTATCGCTTCTCGTTGGCCTTCCTTTTAGAATCCCAATTTGTTTACTCGGCCGAGTACCCACCTCCCCGCTTCATTCTTCTGCCCCCGCAGCGACTCGCTATCCCGCTCGGCAGGTATAAACACGCACTCGTCGCGTCACTCGGCCACTCGCCACTCGTTCGTTTCGTCATTGTATTTTTTCAAAGAATTATTGATCGAAAATCTCAATTAAAATGGCCGCTAACAAATGGAGCTTGGAAACCACCATCAAAAATTTCGCCTTAAAATCCATTTTCTGGTCCAAATTCGTTGATCTTCCTCTTCTAATAAATCCCACAATTCGTTAATAATATCTGGTAACAGCCGATTTAAAACCCGTTTAAATTCTTTTTTTTTTCGATCTATTGCAGACGTCCGCGTCGTGATCAAAACTGAACTGACTCGCCACTAGTGAAATACGTGTAAACACCCACTCGGTTCGGCAACTCTCTCGGCCGAGAGCGTATTTACTGACTCGCCACTGTACTCGTTAGGTGTAATCATCGCATAAATGGCAACTGGCAAGAAAAACATATTATCATTAGAAATTACAACGTAGATTCGTGAGTGGTCATTTATTTGCGATTAAATCTTTAATAGTCCACTTATTTGATAATTAATATCAGCGAAGACTACATTTTAGATTTATAGTTGTTAGCAAAAACATACGAGTGTTATCACTTTGAGTGATAACTAATCGAAAAACAACTTAGGTTTGTTACAAACTAAGATATGTACCTAATTTATGAATTATAATTTACATACTAGTATGTTAGGTACACTCAAAGACCTAAACGTTCATACACAACATGTTGTGGTCATAGTTAAAGAGTCAGCCACTAGGAATTCGTGTTGCTGCTCGATGCTCTAATGACAACGATCACAACGCGTTGAAATGCAATGAATAATGCAGAAAATAATAAAATAAATATACCGGCCGAATTGAGAACCTCCTCCTTTTTTGAAGTCGGTTAAAAATGCCACGACGCATTTTGAACATGAAATGTCATATAATTTTATAATACACTATGGCATATTGCGAATAAAAGGCAATTATATTAACGAAAAATAAAAGTGCGTAATATTTCCGTAATTATGACGTCTGACATTATATTTTACAAACAAAGGACGCGGACGATTGATTCCGTGGCACGGTGTATCTTTTAAAATACCCGCTCCCTTGGGCGTGTCTTGTTGGTCCATATACTCCATAGGTAACGCTTCTTTTTCTATTATTTATTCTTAGTTAGGTACCTAGTCACATTGCCAAAACCGACATTGATATGTTTCCTAATATTTCCTTTTTTTTCAAAGTTCTTTTCGCGTTTTCCAGCGACTCCCTTTGGCGCAATGCCAGTTCTGGAGATAGACGGCAAGCAGTACGCACAGAGCTTCGCCATTGGCCGCTACCTCGGCCGCAAGTACGGGCTCGTCGGTGACGACGCGGAACAGGACTTCGAGATCGACCAAAATGTCGACTTCGTGAACGATATAAGAGACAGTGAGTCAAGTCAATAGCAGGTTTAAGTGGTATATATCAAAAAAATACAAAAATGTAAAAAAAAAATTGTTACAACTTTTTTTATGAAAACTGGTCGTGAAGAGCAATCATTCAAAAATATAAAATTTTCCTCTTTATAATAGGCATTGGTTCAAAAATATGCATTGTCGTGTTCACATTACAGAGGCGGCGGTTGTTCAGTACGAACCGGACGCGGACATAAAGGCGAAGAAACACGCGGAAAACGTGAAGAATGTGTATCCAACGCTTTTGAACAAACTCGACGAAATTATCAAGAAGAACAACGGACATATCGCCGCGGGCAAGGTGGGTTATTTGTAGATCGTCATTTATACGTAAATCAACTAATATAGACGAAAAAAAAAGACGGGTTGCACTCCGGGAGTGCCGGCAGAAGTGAAAACTTGATTATTAACGTTGAGCATGTTTGATATTTTGGAATGGTATCCGTCTTACGCTTTTTCGATCAGGTCACGTGTCCTGACGCGAGTTTAAGATTTTATACCCATTACAGAAAAAGTGCTCAACGCCGCTAAAGAAGTTTTCACTTCAATTATTGTAAAGATTACATATATGTAAAAAAGTAGGTAGTTAGGTACTTTATATATATTTAATATTGCTTAATAAATATGTACAAAAGATCAATTAGTTTTTAGAGGATCTAATAATATTGTCGACCGCCTCCTTGGTCCAGTGGTTGACGCGTGAGCGTAGCACCGAGGGGTCCTGGGTTCGATTCCCGGTGGCTTTATTGATAAAAAGAGTCTGGTTAATAGCACAGATAAAATAATACTAAACTAGTAGTCAAATTATCTGATATTATTTTTATTGTGAAAGTGAAGATTTTGCGACTATTTTTTTAAGTGAAACGGGTGTTCGTGGGCAGTGGCATCGCTTACCATAAGGTGCCTACCACCTCCTTTGTCGATGATGACATAAAAAAATTAAGCACAGTAATGGATTAGTTAACTGCAAATATACCATTATTCTTTATTCGTTGAGTCCTTGTGATCTTATTTTTGCTCACGAGTCCCTGATAACTTATTTTTCATGACAGTTAACCTGGGCTGACTTCGTCTTCGCGGGCATGTTCGACTACCTGAAGATGATGCTCCAAATGCCAGACCTGGAGAAGCAGTACCCGAGCTTCCAGCAGGTCGTGGACGCGGTGTACACCATACCGCAGGTGAAGGCCTTCAGTGACAAGGCGCCCAAGTGCAATGCTTTCTTGATACTTGAAAATTTTCTACGTTCCATCGTTACAAAATAATTTTTGTATTAATGATAAATAGGTGTAGTGCAGGATAGATCAAAGATAAGTTACTATTAATAATAATAAAAAACTGTTCAAAATTTTACTTTTTTTTGTTAATGTGTCGGAATTTTGGCGAAATAAGCGGTAACGTTCATTGTACATTATAATGTTTATTAAGTATTATTATAGCTTTGTATTTTTAAAATTGTAATTATAAACTTAAAAACAAATGTAAATTGTTTTATTTACCCTCTAATATAATGTTGAACAAACCCTATAAGCCTCTGTTAATAACCTTATATTAACATAGCAATGTCTTAGTTATAATGAACGACATTTCTAAAAACACAGAACTTGCTGAATGGACATTGATGAAATTGTTTAAAATATAATAATTTATTTGAGATGAACAGAAAAAAATTCATATTCACATTATAAGTTAACAGTAAAAGTTTTCTTTTCTTCACAAGGTGCATTAACATCAAACGAACATTGAGCTAGACTCTAGAGCTAGAGCAAATCTTAGCATTCTTTCGAGATCTTTATGTGTAAACGAAAACTCGTATTGAGTGTTGTTCAGTATTAGAATATTGCATAGAATCTTTTCGAACGCACTAAGAACAACGAACGAATGCTCTACGCCTGTTTATAATAATTATAAAGGAATTTGACATAGTGAGGTCAGAATGAGCATTCGCTCGTTTGATGTAAATACACCGTTAGAGTACTTTGATATAAGGTTATTTTAATTTTAAAAGTTCTTTGTAATTGATTTTTGTCGAGTAATACGGGCTATATTATTTTTTATACAGCGTCAATCCAGGCGTAAGTATTTACATGATAAATTTGTATTATTATATGCACAGAACAGTACCTATATATATTCAAGGTCAACGACCACTCAAGCGTTAACCCTATAGGTTTCATAATATATAATATATATGTAAGTAATATAATACTATCTATACTTACTAGTATTATTACATTATCTAGATTATATATTGTTATGTCTGTACGACATTTAATATGCTTGTGGTCAATGAAATTCAACCAAAAACAGATTTATTTTCAATAGAGGTATGCAATATTGCATTACTTACATAATAATATTATTGTCGTCAGTATAATAATATGTAAAAAAATAATAATAAGGGAATGATTCAAAAGAAAGAGATGTTTTAAAGTGGAAAAAAAATGCCTATGGGCTCTTGGGCTATAATTATGTCACAATCTAACTAGGTATAGGGGAGACCGGGTACAAAAGTAACGGTGGGTCGAAAGTAACAAATGCTCTCTAGATTTATCCAATGGGCGAACACCGCTTAGCCTCTGTCAGGCGATAGCCGAGAGCGCCCCCCTTAATTGTATTCATTCGCCGCGTGCACCACGCGCTGTTAGGCTGTGTGACAGGACGCAACGTGTTTTCACGAATCAAAAGTAAGATTTTCGACATTTTTTTATTAAACGTTTACGTAGTCTTAAAAGGATGATAGAAATCTGAATGTTTGCATATCCATTCTTGATTAGAGTAATTGTACATTGCTTATAATCATTTTTATGTAGAACGTTCCGTTTTAAAGTTTTGTTGCACGTCTTGGCAAAAATATAGACGGGTACAAAAGTAACATAGCCCTATGGGTACAAAAGTAACATGTTATTTTTGTCCCATTATGATTATGTATATTTTTATGTACATCTTTACTTCAACAGAATGCCGCGATAACGCATTAGAACTACTTGATCGAGGAATTACCGACACGGCTGAAGAGCATTTTGAAAAATAGTGCAACAATTAGAGGCGTTGCAAAAAAATATAATATTTGCCATGTAACATTCTATAGATTTATATTTTATAAAAAAAAAATAAAAGCCGGTAATACTAGTGCAGCTACTTTGCGTCGATCGAGATTTATTAATAACAAGTAAATTAATCTACGCGACTATTTAATCGAGTGCTCTGCAGTTTATTTTCAGTTATCTCCATCAACGAGCATAATGTGAATAATTTTTTTGATAACCTTGCTGAGGTATTGGGAAAGGTACCAATTTGAGCCAAAAGATATTTGGAATATGGACGAGACAGGGGTGACCACTATCCAAAAACCTAACAAAATTGTAGATTAAAAAAGAATTAAACAAGTAGGTGCCATAACCTTAGCAGAGCGTGGAAAATTAGTAACTGTTGCTGTTGCCATTAATGCTCTAGGAGAACACATCCCACTTTTTTCGTATTGCCGAGGGTCCTGTTGGTTGTGCTGGAGCTGGAAATGCTAGTGGATGGATGCAGGATGTAGAATTTTTAATTATAAAAGAATGATTCCCATATTTAATCTTATTACTTAAACTAAGAATATTTTTTATCGATTTGTTTTGTATTATATTTGTAAGTATTATATTTAAAATACAAAAGTTGATATGTGTTATTACTACAAAGTCTTTAAACAAATAATTTGTTGATTTACCATCATAATATTGTATTAATTACCAACCCCTTTATCTTGTTACTTTCGACCCACGACGTGTTACTTTCGACCTGCTTACGGGGTCGAAAGTAACAACTGACGATTTTTTTTTAAATTTCGTTTATTAATATAAAACACTACATAATGTAATAAATTGAGTCGCTAGTGTAAAGAATATAAACTAAATTTATATATGGTTATATTAATTTAATGATAACAGTAACACCCAGTGAGAAATCAAGGCAAAAGTACAAAGTGTTACTTTTGTACCCGGTCTCCCCTATCTAATAATCCCCAGAAACCACTGCGATGC
The DNA here is from genome assembly GCA_907164665.1 of Colias nastes. Lineage (NCBI taxonomy): Eukaryota > Metazoa > Arthropoda > Insecta > Lepidoptera > Pieridae > Colias > Colias nastes. Next base: position 16,400 of record CAJQZM010029389.1, on the reverse strand, counting down.
GAAGTAAAAGAAAGACAAACAAACACACTTTCACATCTATACTTCTATACTAATATTATAAAGAGGAAAGGTTTGTAATTACGTATGTATGTATGGTTTTCACGCATAAACTACTGGACCGATTTCAAAAATTCTTTCACCATTACTGATCAACATAGGCTAGGTTTTATCCCGGAAATCCCACGGGCACGGGAACTATGCGGGTTTTTCTTTGAAAACGCGGGCGAGACCGCAGGCGGAAAGCTAGTTTATAATATTTCAAATAAATTTCGTTTTAGTTAAAGAGTGTGTTTTGTTTATCTGAAGTCCACTGAATATTAAATTATTATGCTAACTGAATGCTTTCATTCAATATACACAAGATAAACTTTGACTGCATATCTTGGTGCAGAGAGACGTTCAACGGATGTTCTTTGTTTCTTTTATGAACAAGTACCTACATTAAAAACTAACTTCTCGACATAATATTTGTGAAATTACTTTTTTCTCTCATTTTCTCTTTATTTTTTTTTTATTTCTGTACTGTGTGTAACTTTAGGTACACATTAATATATTAACATTACATTATAACAAAATTATAAATTCAAATTAGCTCTATTTATATCTCAAACAGATACAGCCCTTCAAACGTGGACCTTATAAATAGAAACACGCACTGTGTTCATGGGAAAACTCTTCGCTGCCAATGTAATGAATCTTTTTTAGAGTACCTTTATCGATAAAATATAGAAAATCGTATTGTCTGTTTATAAAATTAAAATAAAATAATAACAAATAAAATTTCATATTCGATTTTTGTCAGTTGAATAACTATTATGTACTTGCAGCAAAATTCATAATTTGATAAAAATTGAATGCGAAGCGGTGCGAATATTTTCCGCGCGAATGATATTTCACGAAGGCTATTTCACGGGTTTGACAATTCGCGCGAAGACATATTGACAACGTCTGTCGGGTCAGCTAGTGCTAATCAGATAAGAAATCAAACAGTTTATCAGTCTGGTTAAAAATAAACGCCATATAACGCCAACAAAAGATAAATACCTTCCAAATTATTTTGAAGGTCCTCTCTTCCCTTTATCACTGATATTCACTTTAGTCTATAGCCATGGGCTCAGAAAAAATGTATAGGTACATATTATTATAAAGCTGAAGAGTTTGTTTGTTTGAACCTAGTATAATAGAGTCATTGGTTTGAACGCGCTAATCTCAGGAACTACTGGTTCGATTTGAAAAATTCGTTAGGTGTTAGATAGCCCAATCGAGGAAGGCTATAGGATAATTTTTTTTTCTTGTTGTTGTGTTGTTAATTATACTAATTAAGTATCATTTTAATTAGGGAGACATAAGTATTCTTAACATCATATCGTAAGAGCGGGAATATTATCTTTAGTTTTTATCAGTTAATGTACCTATAAGTAACTTTTTCACCTATAATGTGCGAGGATGTGTAGTGAGGAATGTAAAGTAAAGAACCAATAGTATCTCTGCAACGCAAATCTCGAAATTTCTTTTAGACTTAATTATTAACACCCATACAGATAACTCTTTTCCCGTCAACCAAGTTTGTCAGCCCTTATCTACTTTACAAAATATATGTAATTTTAAAAAGATTTCTATACAATGTTGTTAACTATATATTGAGAATAGGAGACAATAGGTAATTAAAATTGAAAATTCGGTTTGGTCAAAAACATGTATTTCCTACAACAAGAATTTCAAGTGGTGTCGTATTTGGGTAACATTGGGTTTATCTAACACTAGCTGCTCCGCGCGGTTTCACCCCCGTGACTCCTCTCCCGTTGGGCGTAGCGTGATGATTTTATATAGCCTATACCTAGCCTTCCTCGATAAATGAGCTATCTAACACCGAAAGAATTTTTCAAATCGGACCAGTAGTTCCAGAGATTAGCGCGTTCAAACAAACAAACAAACAAACAAACTCTTCAGCTTTATAATATTAGTATAGATAAAATTATAAGGTTAAAAATAAAACAACTTGCATTTGTTTTTCAGTTTAATATATATAGGTAATACAAATTAAAAATACATAGCTGCTATAATATCTCATTCTTCAACATTTTAATATAATTTTGATGTGTAATGAGCGTTACAAATAATTCTGCCAAAATTACCCATAAAAAATAGAAATTTTTATATAAAAAATGCAGTTTTGAACAGTCTATATTATTTTGTACCAAATCTTTGACATTATGTACCTATTTATCTTTAATACATATATTTTTTAATAACTTGAGGTACTTAATATGCTGTAGGGACCTTAGATTATATTTGTTTATCTATATTCTATACAATACTATAAAAATGCCATTTTGGCCATGGCAACCAATCTTCATGGAGACTAGCCAACATCCCAAGTTGTATAAAACATTTGGATTTTTATTCAAGTTGTTGATATTGATACTGAGTATTAGGACTCATAAGTATTTCTTCATTCTATTAATAATAATTGATGTCGGCTAATCTTAATAGATACTAACCAATGATGTGAGTATCTTGTAGATGTCTTTTCTAGGATGGCTTTACAGAATACATACTGTGAAAAATTATTGTGTTTTTATTGTTGAAAAACGCTACGTTAGGTACGTGACGTGATGCTGCGTGATGTTACGTTATGAGATGTTACGCTACGTGACGTGACGCTACGTGACGTGACGGTACGTGACGTTACGATACGTGACATAACGCCATGTGATGTTTCGCTATGTGAAGTTACGCTACGTGACATGACGCCATGTGACGTTACAAAACATTTGCATCACAATACCAATATTAAAGTACATACACAGTACATAGTAAAATATCAACAATCGACTAAAGTCTATGGTCTATAAAAAAGTTGTGCCATATAATATAGTCTTTAGTTTATATATAAAATGTTGTAGTATCTATGCATTGCACTTAGGCGCCTTGTCGCTGAAGGCCTTCACCTGCGGTATGGTGTACACCGCGTCCACGACCTGCTGGAAGCTCGGGTACTGCTTCTCCAGGTCTGGCATTTGGAGCATCATCTTCAGGTAGTCGAACATACCCGCGAAGACGAAGTCAGCCCAGGTTAACTGTCATGAAAAATAAGTTATCAGGCCCTCAGGGACTCGTGAGCAAAAATAAGATCACTAGGACTCAACGAATAATGCTATATTTTTTTAGGTTAGCTGGTTAGCTGCGATTAAATATAAAGAATATGCATTACTAATACGCTTATTTATTTCAAAGCTCCTATCCTATAATGAGTGCCATAAAAATTATCATAAGTTTTCATGAATTTGTGAAAAAAACTGAGCCATCTGTGTTTAATATTATTTTGGATAGACACTTCTAATTTCATCTGTATCTATAGCTTTCCACCCGCACATCGTTCTTTCTTTTTACCCTCCGCAGGTTTTAGCCAGTTTTCATTTTCAATAGGCCACAGATCACATTTTTACTTTTAAGTAGTTTTCAAGAGGGTTCTAAATATCTATAGTTTTGTCGACTTTTGCAAAAATTGTCTTTGCAAAAATGTAAAAAAAAATAAAATTGGTTGTCTGTAAAGTCGGTTTACTGACGATAGTTGAACGTGACAACGTCCGATTGTGCTTCTTTGTCGCTCGTTCCGCGCTCTCGCTCGCACTTCAAGCCTTACATGGAACGCCTCAGATGAGTCAGAGCGAGGTAACGCCGCATGAGTCATGTTTTTTCGTGCGTGCAGCCGGCTTTATCGAATTATAAGACGTTGTCACGTCAAAAATATGTTATCCAAAAGTAACGTGATTTTACTTAGTTGCTATAAAACATGGCGGTTCTTATTGCCTTTTGTAACATCATGTCTTGATCTTACTACACAAAAGTAACAAACATAAAAAAATCTATACTTCACAAATAGAAAGAATTATCAGATAATTTTACTACTAGTATAGTATTATTTTATCTGCGCTATTACCCACACTGTTTATCAGATAATTGGGGCCTTATTCAGTAGATAATGTATAGCCTGATCAATGATCATACCATCTAAATTGACATCATGATTTAAAATATACACATAGGAATTTAAATATATGGGGCAGTATTATTTGATTCTCTAAAACTAATTGCCTTTTGTACATAGTTAAGCACTATTAAAATAAATGAGGCATTTTCTTACATTTAATCTTTATATGAATTTTGCGTCTACATTAGTTGATCTACGAAAAAATGACGATCTACAAATAACCCACCTTGCCCGCGGCGATATGTCCGTTGTTCTTCTTGATAATTTCGTCGAGTTTGTTCAAAAGCGTTGGATACACATTCTTCACGTTTTCCGCGTGTTTCTTCGCCTTTATGTCCGCGTCCGGTTCGTACTGAACAACCGCTGCCTCTGTAATGTGAACACGACAATGCATATTTTGAACTAATATAATAAGTAGGAACGTTTTATATTTTTGAATGATTGCTCGTCACCAACAATGTTAATTTGTCCGATGTATCATAAAAAAAAATAATACAAAAAACAACTTTTTTTTACATTACATACTTCATTAACTTCCACCTTAACCTACTATTGACTAGACTCACTGGCTCTGATGTCGTTCACGAAGTCGACATTTTGGTCGATCTCGAAGTCCTGTTCCGCGTCGTCGCCGACGAGCCCGTACTTGCGGCCGAGGTAGCGGCCAATCGCGAAGCTCTGTGCGTACTGCTTGCCGTCTATCTCCAGAACTGGCATTTGCCCGAAAGGAGTCGCTGGACCACAAATTAAAAATACTCATAAGGAATAAATACCCTGCGAAGTTTATTTTTTAGTAGACCAGAAGAAATGTCTAAATATTAGGCCCGGTTTTTTTTTTTTTTTTTTATAGTGGAGAATGCATTTAGGCATACCCAGGGCACTCGGGGGAAGAGCCCTGGGTTATGTCGGACTCACCCTGCTGAGTGCAGGGTCCTACCGACTAAACTCCACTGTGTTCCGCCGTGCCGCTTTATTGACGGGGCCGCGGGTATTCGGTAGAACCGCGTCCGGCCCCCCTAGCCAAGTGGCTTTCTGTTAGCGTAGCGTTCAATAGAATAGACTACGAATGTATGAGATTGACGTAAGCTGTAGATAAACGTATCTACGTAAACGTAGCGTTCAATAGAATAGACTACGAATGTATGAGATTGACGTAAGCTGTAGATAAACGTATCTAGTTGGTTGGTTTTACATAAAAAAAATCGATTCAAAACTGAATCATTTGAACATGAGAATGAAATTAATTATATACTAGACTCTAGAGAATTATTGTGTAAATCGTTTTATAATGTACTAGCTATAATGCGAAACTTTTTTTGTATATATCTAGCTATTCTTTAAATGTTTACTTTATTGAGCTAATCATATAGAAATCCAACAAATAAAAACATGAAGATAAGTTTTGGTTTATAATATTTTATAAAGTGTACCTAACACTTGAATAACAATACAGCGGATAAAACTGTAAGTGGTAGGTAATTTAGTGTCAAGGTTAGCAGATATCAAACATGCTTGTATTTCAGAACGATAAATATTCAAGTTTCTCATAATAGATATTGTGTAAAATTCATTATAATGTAACATAAACTAGCTGCTAAGCAATTAAGAGTCGTTAGGTATAAAGGTTATATCACTATACTAAATTAATGTAAATTTTTTATGGATAAGTATATTTAATAGTTGATAATTTTCCTTAATTTAATCGTTTAGTTTGTCTTCAAACATGTAAGGTCATATTATGACGTTGTACGAACCTTTTTTATCGTGATGTTACTACCTTACAATTGCTGTATAATTTTGCCGTACAAAACTGCTTAGTTAGAGCAAAACTAGTACCTAGTTAATGAAATATTTCAAATTGTTGCAAAAGTTTAAATTATCATACATTAAAAAATATGATAGTGAATTTTATATTTACTTATTAATTTGCTTGTAGTAAATAACGTTACAACTTACAACCTACAACATAATAATTAATCCATATAGAAAATTATTTCTCCATTACAAAGATAATAATTGTTTACAACTTTTGCGAGCTTATCAGTACATATAGTGTATCTATATAACAACAAAATTAAATCGCCTTTCGTCTTTATCTGTCTGTTCATATTATGTATTTTTTATTAGAAATTTTTAAATGCAACGCGGAATTTTTAATAGACGGAGTGGTTTTTGAGGAAGGTTTAATGACTTAAAACGTTTTAGTGGACGAAGCCACGCTCGTAAATTTTGTTTAACTACATTGTATTATTTTACTTACATGGTTTGTGTTTTGGCCACTCATCGAAGGATATTCTTTGGTCTTCGAACTCCTGGTTTCCATACGCGAGGAGAAGCCTGATGGACTCTCCGAGGGCCTTAATATCGAAGTATTTCACAACAACCTTAGGCATTTTGTCCTGGGGAAAAGAAAACTTTATAATAAGAAAAAATAACCGGACGAATTGATGACCTCAACCTCTTTTTTTTGAAGTCGGTTAATAACCTGGTATATTGTTTGAATAAGGCCGTGCCTTGAAAGTTGAAATCATGGTAGGGTCTATTTTCACGATTTACACGATTTTTTTCATTAAAAAATATTATAATTTTGTTATATAGGTAACTAGCTTACCGCCCGCGGCTTCGCCCGCTTTGTCTAAAACCCAATAAATTATATACTAAAACCTTCCTCTTGAATCACTCTATCTATTAAAAAAAACCGCATCCAAATCCGTTGCGTAGTTTTAAAGATTTAAGCATACAAAGGGACATAGGGACAGAGAAAGCGACTTTGTTTTATACTATGTAGTGATGATACTTGAAATACCTAAATACTTGTTAGTTTTGCGTACGCGGGATTGCCCCGCATGCGTTTTATCATAGATTAAATTAATATTATTTATATAGCACAGATAAAAGCCGCACGATATTATAAATATCTACACCCATAGAAATCTAATCTACACCCAATTAAATTAAATTTAATATCTGGTAGGCAATAAGTTCTAAACATTATTACCTACGTCCGCGTCCTCTTTTTTTATTGGTCTCTGTTATTTTTGCTACATAAACTCAATCTCAAAACATTATATTGCATATTGTACCAAAATGTACAGGGTGTCCCATCGTCGTTGTACTAAGCTGAATGGGTCTTATAGTTTTGCATACGCTGAGTACGTAAAAAATACTCTTTCGATGAATTCTTATCTCTACGTGTATGTACCCCTAACTAACCGCCCAACTTTGCCACCCGCACGCGACACGTTTATGGCCTACATTAGCAGATCGGTAGGTAGGTATATGCCGGCTGCACGAAGCTTTCCTAGCTTGAAGTATTTTTTACGTAGTCAGAATATGCAAATTATAATACATACAGGGTGTCCCAGAAGTCGACGTCAAGCCGAAATTTTCTGAAAGGTAATGCCACACCAGTTATCAGAAAAATTGAAAAAAAAAATTAAGTCATGTATTTTTGAAGTTATGGATTTTTTTATTTAATTCTAGAAAATGTACACCATGTGACAGTTTTTTCATTCCTGTTGTTCCAAATATTTACTTTTTGCCAATTTTTTTTCTTTTACGTCATCCCGAATAGTGCTTTATGTAACCTGTGATCCTAAACCCTGTGCCGATCACTCCAACTTGTAGGAAAATGTCATTTTATACCGTACCAAGTTTTCAAAATTAATTTTTCGCACTACTTCAACTGATCGTCCTGAAAAAAAAATGTACTACTCCAGTTTGGCAAGTAGCTTTAAAAGTTAGCGCATTTAATAAGGATTCTAACGCGGTATAACACTTACTCCATTATATCTTAGATCGGCCATAAAAAAAATTTTTGTTAAACAAAGTCTGTTTTTAACAATTTCTTTGAAATTACAAAAAACGATTCTAGTGTACCCAAAGCGTTCCTAATGACCACAGCGTGGTTTAAATAAGATGGAGAGAGACATTCCATAAAGTGTGAGCGAGACAGATAGTGACGATTATGACATACTGACGCAAATAAGTGAACCTTTCAGAAAATTTCGGCTTGACGTCGACTTCTGGGACACCCTGTATATGTCCCTTTCAGCTTTTTACACCGGCGCGGCGGTCCGCGGTAGGACACCTGGGTATAATGCCACAGATATACCTACTAGATAAAACATACTTATACATTTTGATATAGGTGTACATATTATTATGAGTAGGCGTTCCGCGTTCCTGTACAGATATGAGGTACTTCAATAGCATCAATTTAATTTCCTTGATATAAGTAACTACTAAAGTTTTCATGTCCATGGACTAACAAAAATAATACATAACATTAATTGAATATACCTACATAGAGACCGGATACCTATCATTTATCAATGACAGTTTGCACATTTGAGTTTGAATCTAGTGCGTCTAGAATCAAGATGCTAAATTGATAGATCTAGAATATTCTATTTTGAATGTGATTCCACGGAAGTACCGCTGCTGCTACAGACATAAGACACAATAGACCTTGAGACCTTGAAATTTATAAAATAGGTTTTACATAGTTACATTTAGTAGACATACAACATTTACATAAACATTTATGAGGAATGACCGGTTCTATAACCTATATATTCGATTATCTTTAAAGCGAATAAACTTAATGTAAGTACAAGTAAAATGACTTAGATATCTTCATCAAGTAAAATATAATATTAATTCAATTTATAACACCTAGCAACAGTAAAAATATTTTTCTATTCAATTTTAACATGATTATTAGTGACGTCACAATCTCGATTAGGATTCTCGGAATACTTTGACGATAGTTTTCGTGCTCGCCTCTCAGATGAAATAGGTATTATAGATTATATAAAAGTAAATATAACTTACAATGAAAACTTCAGTGATTGATTAATAACAAGTGCAACAACTCAACCACACACGTAGGAACGTTAAAATGATCCAACAGTAGTCAGTCACTGACCCTCAGTAGGTACCTACCTACTGTGACAATGGTTGTACAAACCACTTTAGAAATGCGCCACGAAAGATGTCCCGTAGTCGCCGCGCTGTCAGCGCCCAAAATAATGCTGCCAGTACTATTATTATTTATTTCCAGATATTATAATAAACTCATGGTAAACTCACAATTTTAATGCCCTCAGCATATGTAATAATATATACTCTAAGGCCCCCAGAGTTGGGGATTGGGCACGAAAAATAAGACTATTCATAGCGGAGAGCGAACAGTGATATTACGAGTGTTAAATTTTTTGAAGAAGATAATAGATGTTGATTATGACGATAATAATTGATAATGTAATGTAAATAAAGAACTCATTTATTTTTGTACACCTTATCGTATTTTTATTATTATACCTCTGAAATATATATATTTTTTTGCTATCTGTACCCGAGACATGTGCGGGTGACGTCACATTTGACAGAGGTCTACTTGCTCTGTGGTTAGCTTGGTCGACTCTAACTTGACTCTCTAATTTAGGCTATATATTACAACTGCCCTATTAAAATTATACTCTTTGATTACAACTGTCGTGGATCGGAAGGAATGATGTACTTACACAAATATTTACAAGATTTATTTTGAAGTGAAACTTCGTTAGGCGTGTTGAGAGTAAAATTTCAAGGCCGCGTCATGGCAATACCGTCACGTCATGGAGTAAGGCGACGAGTTTGGTATCTTTGAACCTTACCAAAGAAGTTTCACTTCTGACACGTGTGCTCGGCACACGCTATATATTTTACATATTTTGTCAAAACATACACGGCGACTAGACAAGCGTATGAGCAAGTTTAGCATTGAATCTATAATATAAAAATGAATCCCAAAATGTGTTGGTAAGCGCATAACTTGAGAACGGCTGAACCGATTTCGTTAATTCTTTTTTTATTATATTCCTTGAAGTACGAGGATGGTTCTTAATTCTTATGTAGAGAAAACGTAAACATGTACCACGGGCGAAGCCGGGGCGGACCGCTAGTAATCTTATAAAAATGAAATCGCAAAAATATAAATGGTAAGCGCATAACTCGAGAACGGCTGAACCGATTTCGATAATTCTTTTTTTATTATATTCCTTGAAGTACGAGGATGGTTCGACTTATGTAGAGAAAACGTAAACATGTACCACGGGCGAAGCCGGGGCGGACCGCTAGTTCATTATACATATTATAACGACATCAAACCAACATAATATAGGTTCCGCGAGCCGGGTCCCCACGTAGGTATAGTATCTTTATTCAGTGTAATCTACAGCGTTCTGTCGAACGAAACGTGTTTGTAAACTGATAATAAAAGTGAGTGTTTATCGTACAATTATATGAAAAGATAAATTGTAACTATTTGCTAATTTGCTATTAGGCGTATAAATTTATTTTCTAATTGGTTTTATAAGTTGTTTCTGGAAAATTCCAAATAGGTAAGTAAGTTGCATCTTGTGGGAGTAAACTGTGAATAGTTTTTCAAATTAATCATGATAATGCATTTTTTAACTGCAATATTGTGAATCAGGATACTTGTAAACTTACTAACAATAAGATTTAGATTTTAGATAATAACGATTGTACAACAATGATTCAGCAAGTTTTATGTACCTATATAGCCACCAATATATAGATGGTAGTCAGACTACAACACTCAGATCTACCTAGCTGTTTTGCGAGTGGATTTTAACGTATTTTTGTCGTGATACTATAAAAGTAAGTAATATCACAGATAGTACTATAATAAATATTAGAAAAGTATCGTTTGTATATCGCTTTTTACTTTATAACATGTTTTTATAGCTTTATCGCTGAGTGCAACCACAGTTGACAGATATATACTACGTGTGCAACCTTGAATTTAAAATTGTGCTTGTCGTGATAGCAATTTTTATTTATTGTAAAGTACGTAACTACATGATAATTGATAATATGTTTTTGAAAATTACTGTTTTTGGAAACGAAATTCTATTAAAAAAAAGATAATATGATTATTATACAGCTCACTGAATCATAAAATTAATAGAAAGCGTCGTTTCGTGTCTACTAATGATAAATAAAATGAATTGTTTGATTTATTTGTTCTTTGTGGGCTATATAAAGTTAAATAGACTATTGTTTCGATTTTATGGTCGATAAAGAAAAAATAGATACAACTTTTGTTTCGCTATAAGTTTCATATAACTGCCATAATACGTAACGCGTACGTTTTTTAATTCCCCACTAAAAAGGGGGGGAAATAAAACTTAGTATCACCCGTCGCAAAAAGGGGGGCAACAAGTTTGACATCGATATTTGTGTACCATCCAAACGGATAGTCCGATTTCTATGTATTTTTTTTAAATTAAGCTATTTGTTATGAAAAATTTTGAGTTTGAAAGAGCTTGACCAGTAAAAAAACATATTTATTTTAAAATTTCTATATCCTATGCAATTTACATATTAGGTATGTGGTAATAAAATAAAAATTTCCAAGAACTACGCAGCTAGCCAGCAAAAGTATTTTTTACTTGACTGCACTTGAGCTATGTCGCCAAGTATCTTCAAGATCGACGATAATATTAACATTGCATATCAGTATTCAGTTTACGTGCAACCACAGATAATATAATACAATACGATTTTTTACCGCGGCTTCGTCCGCGTACTAGTCAATGGTATGGGAGTTTTTAGAGAAATAATTAAAACACACGGTATCGTCTTTCAGGACAATGGACAACGTGGTATTCTATTATTTCCCGCTCAAAGCGATGGGAGAAAGCGCGCGTCTGCTCCTCGCGTATGGAGGGCAGAAATTCGACGACCGACGTGTGCCCAAGGAGGAGTGGATGGAACTTAAACCAAGTTCGTACCACTTTGCGTATAATAAATAAAATATTTATTGAATAAGGCACATATATTACATAACATATGGACACCAATTCTAATGGTGGTGGTAAATGTTAAAAATATGTAATGACGATTCGAAAGTGCTTCTAAAAGAAGTCTAAGTAATTGAATAAATAAATTTTTGAGTTTTGAGTTTTTTTGAATGTAGCTTTTGTTGTGTTTCTCTGTTCCTTCTACACCTACATACGAAAGTTGAATATAAGAAATTTTAAAGTTTTACCATTATTTTAATTGCTAATTGCGATTTTATTCATTTTAGAGTTTCAAACACTTAACAGCGAGTATGGTTAATGGGAGTCTATCTAATATAATGAATAAACTGCGTTTAAAATTGTTAATTTTTAAATTAAATTCTCCAACAGATACACCGTTCGGCCAGTTGCCAGTACTCGAGATTAACGGCAAAAGACACGGGCAAAGTATAGCTATAGCCCGCTACCTGGGTCGCAAGTACGGTCTCGCGGGAGACAGTATTGAAGAGGACTTTGAGATTGACCAGAATGTTGATTTCTTTGGTGATATTCGTATAAGTAAGTATTAATTATAGTTGTAAAAAGTAAGCAGTAGCCAGTAAGTAATAATTATTTTGAATTGATGGATCTGTATAAAGAAGCATATAATCTTTTCAAATAAAATAAAATAGTAAGGACTTTTTTATTGTCGAAACAACCCAATCAGAAAATTATCAGAACATCCTGAACTGTTAAAAAGATGATGCCGATTTAATACAGTTTTCAACAGAATTAAAAAAAAGGTTCTCAATTCGACTGTATATATTTTTGTGGGTTTGTTACCTCAGAACTTACGACCGTGTGCGTTGTGATCTAATTTTGATGATTCCTTTTCTGTTTGAAAGCTAGTGCATTACGGTTGGTCAATTCATAATTGTTAAGTTCTGACCATTTGAAGGCATCTGACTTTTTGGATCTCCATAGTTTCAATTAATATAATAAATGAAACCTAATTAAATTATACCTTACTAATGTTACAGGAGCAGCGAACGTGTTCCATGAAACAGATCCTGAGTTAAAGAAGAAAAAACATGAAGAATTAGAGAATAATTACTACCCTGATGCTTTGAAACGTCTTCACGACATCGTGACCAAGAATAACGGACATATTGCTCTTGGCAAGGTAAGCTTTTAAAGCATTTGAAAGAAAGAAAGAAAATTTGTTTCAAGAACAAATTTAAATAATGAGCAAAAGTTCGTCACTGTAGAATTTTTACGCCTTGGAAGAGAAATAGCAATTCTTTTGACGTACATGTTTTATTGGAATAATTATTACTAACTTACAGCTTTATGTGTTTTGATAAAAGGTAGCCTATGTTCTTTCTCAGGGTCTAAAGATTGTCTGTGCCAAATTTCATCAAAATCGGTTGAGATGTTTAAGCGGGAAAGCGTAACACACAGACAGACAGACAGACAGACTACAAGCCGGCATAGGAAAAAAATATGGGTCATTTGAACCACCAGGTGACCTATCTAGAACGATAGAAGAGCATAAAATAATAAGATTCAGCACTATGCCGTCACTTGTAAGCTGTCCAACTGAGTGCAGATGAGAATTCGAAAGTACAGGTAGACTCGGTAAATTTTGGTCATATATTTTTGTACGGCATTCTTAACCACCGATAGATCCATTAAAAATAATAAGAAAACGCTCAGTGCCGTACAAAAATAGTGGTCCACAAAGTCGGAATTTTTATTTAATTTCCGAGAGTTACCGCGGTAAATTTGGTCATTTGACCATGTACGGCATCTGTGTCATACTATTTCAATACTGCTTTTAATCCATTATTCCGCAACGCCGTACAAAAATCATGGGGACAAAATCGAGAGTTGCAATCCCCTCTCTTTCCCCACTCCAGGGGGTCATTTGACAAAGTACGGCTTCGGTTCCAAAACATTATCTAGCACTCAAAAGTACTATTAAAAGCAATGCCGTCAAAAAATATACACATACTTATTATCTTTACTAATATTATAAAGCTGAAGAGTTTGTTTGAACGCGCTTATATCAGGAACTGCTGGTCCGATTTGAAAAATTCTTTCGGTGTTAGATAGCCCATTTATCGTGGAAGGCTATAGGCTATATCATCAGGCTAAGACCAACAGGAGCGGAGCACAGCTAGTATTAACTATATCTCAGACTAATAATGATATAATATACTACGTATATAAACTATATCTATCAAATGTTCAAATTTTTTTCCAAGATTGCAGGTTCACACTTAGGACTTATTATTTTCTCTGTTTCCAGTTAACTTGGGGTGATTTTGTCCTCGCCGGAATGTACGACTGTTTCAAATTGCTTCTACAGATCCCAGACTTTGAGGAAAAATACCCAAATCTTAAGAAATTACATGATAATGTAGTTTCTCTGCCTGGAGTAAAGGAATATTGTGATGCTGCGCCTAAATGTGATTTTTAAGAAATTTATTATGTTTGCTTTTACCAAATAAAGATTTTTTAAATTATATTTTTAAGAAAATGCAATTATCTTTAGATATAAGTTTAATGTTATGGAATGTTATTTACTTATTTTGTTAATTTGTTATACCTAGTAAAAAAATGCGTTACGTAACCTATACGTATACAGCCTGAATAAATATTGAACTTCCAAACTAATGCACCGTGTTTTATTTGGAAAAATTTTCACCATACAAAAGTAACTGATTACTTATTAAATTATTGTTGCTAGAGAAAGTTTGTGTGGATTTTTACTACCTACTTTTCCGTTCAAAAAACTACAGAACCGGTTTAGCTGAAAATTTGCCGAAATCGGTTATAACATTATGGTCCAACGTTTAAACTTTAATGATTTACCGGTACACAAGCATATATTGGTTTGATTCAGTTGGTATAACAACAAAAGTCAAAAGTATTCCTCATCTTAGTATTATACAATTGAGGAAAAACCATACGGTGCGACAAACTACAATAATGGAACAATATTATAAACACGAACATAAGAATGTATCGATGTGTGATCCTCTTTTCTTTGTCTCATACGCAGCAATATTATTAACCAGACATTTATTTAAATTCAAACCATTTAAAACTTCATACAAGCATATTTCAATGAAAATCAACAAGAATTTTTCAAAAAATCAATATTTAAAAGGATCACAAAAATCGTCATCACCAGGCATAGGCGGGGCTTCACACTCGCCTAGTTTTTTTATTTTGAACAGCGGAGATAGGCAAAGGAAACAACATCTGCTGGGATAGGTCAGGTTGTCGCTGCCGCAGACTGGCTCATATGGTTCTACGTCGCAGACATCACACCCGGAAGATAGGGCTCCAACACATAGAGATAAGATTATTGTAACTGTAAGAGAATTGTGATTTTAAATAACCTTTTTTGGGGACATTTTACTAATTGTTTGTAGGTACTGGATCAGATATTGTAAATTTAAAAGTATTAATATTGGAAGCTTACGAGGTATCTCTTTCGATATAATATTAGGTATGTAACATATTTTAATGTTGATTCTAGCATTGTAGTTATGTAGGTTTTTGTTTTAAAAATAAAATACTTTATCCTGAATCAATATAATATACAGTATTAAGAAATTAATTCAATTAACTACCTAATGCCATATTATAAATAAATTAAAAAAAAATCTATTCATTTTTAGATTATCTACCTCGTTTAAATATCTATTCTTTAGATTGCAATAAATATATGCATTATATTATTTACCCTTGCTAAGCACCATTTTAAAACACTAGCACGTACTAAATACTCGTAATTTTAAATAATTATTATTATCAGTAGGCCTAAGTAAAAGTCGTTAGAATAATAATGAGCGACTGCCGAATAAACTGTGAAATTGCTTGTTTTATATTTATAAAAAATAGAACAGAAATATTCATAATTTTCCCGTGGCTTTGTTCACACTTCATTTTCTACTGTAAAATGTATAAAATTTGAGCATTTTAAATTTTCTTAAGTAGTTACCTATCTTCAAAAAAAAAAAACAAATAAATACAGATAATATAACACTATACTTAGGTATGTTCCTATATTGTATTTCAGTAATCAACTTAATCAATATCAAATTTTGGAGGGAACTACTCGCATTTTTTCTACAGATTAAAATTTATCAATAATTAAGTCCCCCTTTTTAACTTTTGGATAGAGACGTGTCGTTCTTTTAGGAACACGATATTTTTTCTAGTAAAAGAGAGATAAGTGTAAATCGTGAGGTATTTCGACATGTTTATAATTATTTGAGTTTCGTGCACTAAAATAGTTAAAAAAAGGTCCTACTTTTGACGAGATCTTGATACTTCTCGTTCAGTTGGATTAGAAAAATACATATCTACAATTAAGACTAACATTTAAAAATGGATCAAGAATTGCCGATTATATTAAATAATATTTATTTATAATAATTTATAGGTTAAAATCACAGTTAAAGTGCTTAATTTCTCAAGAATATTCTTTATTAATTATTTTCTCCTTCAGCTTGACTTTAAACATAAAAAAGACAGGTAAAACACAACATTACTGTACTGCAGGGTATGGAACTATTTGTGCCATACTCTGTTGTGCCCGT
>CAJQZM010029387.1:10280-30291 GCA_907164665.1 Colias nastes | reverse complement strand
GCTCCGTATGCACTCTCTGAGCCTATCTGGGACACTTTCAATCAAATGGGTTACATTTTCTTCAGGTATTTGCTCCCAACAGACTTTAAGAGCATTTATGAGATCTTGTTGGCTGTTTACGTTGCTGAAATTTGCTTTGACGCTCCTTTTTAATTGATCCCACACATGCTCTATTGGATTGAGGTCAGGGCTCATGGCTGGCCACGGCAGAACTCTTATATTGGCATCAGAGTGCTCTTTGAGTGATATGGGCTGTATGTGGGCGGGCATTATCTTGCATTAAGATGAATTCTTCGCCAATTCTTTGTGAAAATGGGATCACGTGAGGCCGGATGACCCGTTCGACATAGGTAGTAGCAGTCACGGTACCTCCATCAAGAACTACGAGCTCCGTTTTGCCATGTAGGCTTATGCCGCCCCACACCATGACGCTTGGACCTCCAAATCGGTCTGTTCCGTGGACACAAGGTTCAGAAAAACGTTCACCTTCCCTTCTCCATACACGCACTTGACGATCGTCACTTAAAAACTTCACTTTAGTTTCGTCCGTAAACAATACTGTCCCCCAGTTATCCATAGACCAGTCTGAGTGATCACGAGCAAACCTTAATCGTGCTGCACGATGAGCACTTGTCAATTTCAGTCGAACAGCGCGAGTTCTGGACCTTTGGCCACCTTCATGAAGTCGATTCCGGATGGTTTGATCACTCACTCGCGTGCCAGTAGATTGCCACAGTTGATTTTGTAAGGCACGGGCGGTTACCGTCCGCTGCCGACGCGCTGTTAGTCTGATGTACCGGTCTTCTTGGGCTGTTGTAGCCCGAGTACTTCCTGTTCCACATCTTCTAGCAACACTACCTGTCTCTTGATAACGATCCCGAGCATTTCGGATAGCTCGACGTGACACACCAAGACGTATTGCCACCGACCTCTGAGAATTTCCTTCTTGAAGCAAAGCAACTGCTCTTGCTGCCGTTTCCATATCCATATGAACGCGAGATCCAGGCATAATAATCACGAATAATACCGAAACCAAATTAAACTTTAAAAAATAATGATGTGCTACAGTAACATTCAGAATGAGACTTTGAACACAAGTGATTGAGAATTTGGAAATAACGTGATTTTGAAACATTTAACTTTTTCTGGTTACCCACTTGAGAATAACATTAAAAAGAATAGTTAAAACAGCAATAAAGTTTCGTTAACATGTCAACAACGTAAGGGAATACTCAAGTACCCCAATAACTACCCTATAAATTACGTGTAGGCAAAACTTTGAGATAAGTGTAGGTGGGCCCTATTTTGTTTTGAGTAGTGTAGATAAAATATTAATTCTATCTTTCCCAATGATAAAAAACGCAGGACTTATGAAATAAATAAAAAAAAATCATCTGAATTTTACAAACAGGTATACACATTTATTATTTCATAATTATAATAAGGCTCTATCTAATAATATATTAACAGGAGAAAAAAGATCAACACAGATTATCAGCATCAACAGCATCATCAAGATCAGCAGCATCATCACCAATATTTTTAGCAATACTACATAATATTATAATTTAGTAATAGATGGATTTTTTACACATAGTTATTACAATAAATGTTATTAAAATGCCTCCCTCTGATTAGCTAATAAAATATAAGATTTTACTTACTTCTCAATATCAGGTAACCGCTCTCCCTTACATCGGTTCTCCCATTTCGTCCAATACTTGAAGCCTTCTAATTCAAACACTTGCAGTGCGCACGCGCAGTCGTCCCTTATATCATCGTCAAGGAGTGCTGAAAGATAATATTGACAATAATTTATAGTAGTAGATAGTTTTTAATATAGACAAAATAGATCCTTATAGAATCTATACTAATATTATAAAGCTGAAGAGTTTGTTTGTTTGTTTGAACGCGCTAATCTCAGGAACTACTGGTCCGATTTGATTTGTTAGATAGCCCTATTATCGAGAAAGGCTATAGGCTATATATCATCGCTAAGACCAACAGGAGCGGAGCAATGCGGGTGAAACAGCTAGGCAATAATAGGTATGTAGAGCAATATGCACAATGTGATACGAAGTTAATGTACCAAAAAAGGTGAAATTTGGTACTCATAAATTTGTAACTCGCTATGTTTAGCGTGAACCAAAAAATTCAACATGAAAAAAAGGAATGACAAATAAAATAATGCAATAATTGTCATTACCTAAGTTTTACTTTTTTATGATTAATGCTAAATCGCCGGCATTAATTTGCATTTTAAAACCCTTAAAGGATTTAAAGGATCAAGTTGAAGGTTAATAATTTCGATAAAAAATGTTGTACTGATCCGATCTGATGCATTATTTCTTTTAATTTAATATAAATGGCATAAAAATAATACTTAATTTGATTTCTCATTCAATCGTTATAGCAGTCAGAAGGGAAAAGTTATGCCCAAATCGATGTTTTGTTCAAACAAGGAAAAAGATTCAATATTGATATCAAATGACCACTTTTTGGTAACCTTAAGATTTTTATCTTTGAAATGTGATAAAAATATATAATTACCTTCACAAGCGACGTTGCATTTGCCTCCCTTGCGACCTTCCTTGCAATACTCATTTCCTATCTGAAATGCACTAATAACATCATTTTTTATCACAAATTCAATGTCTCTTTTGGTATTATTTGTATCTATCTATCTATCTATTTACCTTTTTAGTACCACATAGAAAAGCATTGTGTAGTATTTAATGGATACTGATAATACTTGGATTTGATTATGCTTGACAGACTTTGATAAAATTAGGCGTGCTGGTAGACCACGAATCCAATAAAATATGAAATTTTCATAATGAGATATCGACAGTTATAACATACTATACCTAGTAGGTATATAATAATTCTTTATATAATTTAGAACAAAGATGAATAAATACATACTTGAAACAATCCATAATACTGCTTTCTAGTTGACTTCACAACCATGGCGGATGTATTCCTCCCGCTCTCTTGCTCAATTAAACATACCCCTGTAATCATAATTTATACAATTATTACTAATGGTAGATTTAATTAGACGTAAAATGTCTTCTATATCTTTATATTTAGGAATGCTTATTTATAAGCAATGTGTGGACCGTGGTAGATATTAGATTGATAGTTTAAATGTATAGCAAAAGACACATTTAGCAAGGAATGTGTTTGTAAATAACCAATAGTATCGCTTCAAACTTAAAGTAAATGAAGCGATATGATTGGTTATTTACAAACACGCAGAGCGCGAGCCGCTCGGTCAAGTAAAGTCGCCTCGCGAGGAAAATGCTTCGCAAGGCTGATCTTTCTGTGTGGATTCAGCAAACGAATCTTATACTTCAAAAACAAATTAAACAAACAAGCCTGGAATCAGAGCAAAACCTGAATATGTTTACCGATTTCGTTACTTCAAACAAAACAGAATCATTGATAAGTAAGATACCAATACAGAAGTTAATTTTTGTTATTTTGTGATTGCGGTATCTTGTGGCCTGGTATTTTAATCTTTGTACTCATATCATGTTGTTCTCTTAGCCCGTGTGTGCTTTTCAAAAGTAAACGATCGAAGAAAAATAAAAGAACTAATCTAAATAAAAAATCTGCTCCTTATCAGATAATGACTGACGACGATGACTACCAAGAACTACGAGACGTTATTTGTTTAAAAATAGGTAATATCTTTATCAATAACGCAAATATTCGTCCGTCAAAATGTTTACATCGCTACCTCAATCGCAACGTAGTTTTTACAAAAACTGTTTTGCTAAATTAGAAATATATTTTCCATGAAGTACCTAACTCATAAGCAACAAGCATTTTCTTACGTTTTTTCCGGAGTCAACTTGAAAAGAGTCTAAGCAAGAGGCTAGTTAAAATTTAGTACAAAACATTGGTAGATCGATAAGTAAATATTTAAATATAGCATCAAAGTATGTACATATCTTCAAAAAATGTATTTATTATTGTACATTATACATTTTTAGAAGATATCTACAATGTACAATCCAGTACAAATTATTTTATGTTGACTAAATGACCCGTATGATTATGAAATTATATATATTTCGACTCTACCCACTCAAAATGCCAGATTTATAAGGAAATCTATACTAATATTAAACCTGAAGTCTGTTTGTTTGCTTGCTTGATCTCAGGAATCACGGGTCCGATTTGAAAAATTATTTCACTGTAAGATAGCCCATTTATCGATGAAGGCTATAGGCCTTATACCATCACGCTAAGACCAATAGGAGCGGAGCAATGCGGGTAAAACCGCGGGAACAACTAGCTAATTTAAATTTCTAATGTTTTACAACATAATACACGTTCTGGAGATGTTAATCGAGAATTTAAAATGTCACTAACTTCGTTAAGCCTTCGAGAAAGTACTTATTATCATTGATTCAATCCAAATAGAAATAAAAATCTAGTTCACTATTAAAATCACCGGTAGGTACCAAAATAGCATGATCTATGCATAATCAACAATGGTATTGAATTTATTACGTGTATTTGCAAACAATAGAGGCTAGGGTCAAATGAAAAAAAAACATGAATGAAACATCACAAAAATAAATTAAAACAAATTACACTCAAAACTTCGACAGGGAAAAACCCGACAATATTGTAACGATAAAATACTAATAATTTAACTTCGACAGTTTTTACGAACAATAGATAATTATAAAGAAGACAATACATTTAATATTACATAATATACTTACAGTTGCTAAGGAACGTCTTTTGATGGAAATTGGTTTTTAACAATTCCCTTGTTAATTGACATCTTGTAAACACTTTTCCCTCTGTGCACGATAACGTTATAAACAATGTTAAAAATGAACAGAAAACACGTCCGCACTCCATGGTGGTCAAATAACAACTAAGAAATGACATTTATTTTTGTATCATCGTATGCGCGTACGCACCTTTTGACATTTGACTTCTGTCTATCTACAGCGGACTTTCCGCTTAGACAATGCACATAAAATTAATTAGGTAAGTCATAACAATGGTCTAATTTCATAATATTACTGTTTAATTGAGTCTATTCCAATCATAAACAAAATACAACTTAAATACTTTTCAAAAACAATTGATATAAGTACCTATAAAGTGTAAAATAAAATATACAGGGTGTCCCACTATTGGTATACTAAGCTCAAAGGAGGTTATAGTTTTGCATAAGCTGAGTTCGTAAAAAATACTTATAAAATTCCAGACGCATTTTTTTTCAAATAGATGAATTCTTAGAACTCTATGTGTACACCCTTAACAAGCAACCCGCCCAACTTTACCAGCACGTGAGCTATCGTTTAAGATTATGTTTTCATAGACAAAATGCTCACATTAGCGAAGCGGTATATGCCGGCTGCGCGAAGCTAGAGAAGAAAACATGGATTTTCAGGAAAAATTTAGCAAAAAATTTTTGACGTAATCTTGTTGTTTAAGTATTTTTTACGTGATCAGTGTATGCTAAACTACAAGTCTCTTCGCGCTTAGTATACCAATAGTGGGACACTCTTTACTCAATGTGTAAAAGTCTCAAATTTTACTTATTTAATTCACTTATTTATGTATTTGAATCAGCCAATGATGACTCTTCATTCTGCTATTGTTAAAGAATTAATGTTTATGTTTTAAATTTTTAAATTAGACTAATTAAATGTAATAAATACAAACGATACATACCTAGTGAGTTATCAAATTTTTTCTAAATTTGCAAAAGAAGTTAAATATATAATTGATAATATTAATAAGAGATACTAATTATATAGGTAAATAAAACACCATTATACTCAATTTGTTAAAACTTTATTTTTAAAAAATGTAATTCATAATTTATTACGTATTTACACAAATTACATTCTAATTAAAGCAGAACCAAAGTTCTAATCAAATGTACAGTTGCGAACAAACTTCATAAATAAAAAAAATGTGTGCGTGTACACACGTAAGAAGTGAAACTTCTTTATGACCTTATTTTTCAAAAAATAATTTACTATAATATGCAACTTTACAGAAATACGTCGAATCACGCGTGGTAGGGATAAGAAAAAAATGGCGCGTAACGGAAAAATGTCACGCGTAACGAAAAAAAGTTACACTACATTTTTTTCCAAACCCGATAAAGAAGTTTCACTTCAAAAATTATAACTACCCGCAAACAAACGAATTCATTAAAAACAAAAACGATCCTATACAATATTAACTCAAAGCCTCGTGTTAATATATTATTAGCTTAATATTAATCTTCACAGAAGATATATGTTAATCCGAAATCCATATTTTAGTAATGATATTCAGTCAAGACAAAATATATTACTATTAGCAACAAAGATTACACTATCGATTATTTTAACGACTACTCAGAATTAACTTAAGTATTATCTCAAGACACTTCTTAATAAGTAGCATTTATCAGTGTTTACAAACTGGCAAATCTCAGTTCCGTGAAAAGATTAAGTTGAGTAGATATTAATAGAAGAAGATAATTATTTACATAATTAATTCTAGTATAAGTTTTCATAACACTTGACACGAATAATTTAACAATTAATCTTGTGAAAGGTCTAAATGAAATAATCTTGTTAATGAATGTTAACGGAAATGTATGTAATCCGTCATTGTATACATTCCGAGGAGAATTATACATTTCCTAAGATATCTATGCATTAAATAGTTTTTTAGACAATATTTTATACATTTCCTAAATAGTATCGGAATTGTACACATTTCCTAGGATTTGTATACAATTCCTTGATTTCATCTATTTCCGGTAACAAATACATTAATGACATTCAAATATTAAAAATAGTTCTCGTTTCTAATATTAATTGCATTGACAGGGAGTAAAAATATATTGTTACAAATTATAAATAGATAACCGAAGAATATGGTTAAAATAATTGTTAACATCTATACATTTATCTGATTCATTTTTTTCTCTCAAATAAGTTATACTAAATTATTTTTATTGTGTCTGGCCGATAGATGAAAAGTTATGATAAGCAGATTTTATTATAACAGTCTATTAATGAAAGAAATTACTGCTCTCTTTAAGCGAATATGTTCTGGCACAGACTAATAATAATATACTACGTATACAGGTTCTGGTTAGATAGGTACCATCTTAGTAGGTACATTTTCAAACACATTACAAACTAACAAAACTAAAAAACTGACTAAAATGTTAAAAATAAATGTTTTAAACATAATAAACAAGGCAAAATAATTTTGTAACTAACAAAGTCAAACATTGATTTTCAATAACAATAGACTAGCTACATACATAAATAGCTTCAAACTTTAGAAGTTGCCGTGAGCATTACATAACTAGCTCTAGTATTTTCTTCCTGTACAGGTTCTGACCTGAAACATCTATGGGGTTGGAAATCCACGGGCTTCTTCAACATCTTCCTTACAAACCATACAAGACCAACCACAATAATCATCAGACCTAAAGCCACGCCAATCAACGCAGTATTCAATCCCTTCATACCAGATTTTATTTCAGAACCTAAAGGTTCCAACATTTGTGGTACGATACAAATTGGATGAGTATCATCAACCTTATTCTGTGATATGGTCGCGCATACTTCATAAGGCCCACGAATAAACCCTTCCATAGTTATACCCAAAGTTTCATGGCAAGGTGTATCCTTTTGAGCTACTAAAGACCCTCGGGATAAAACTGCTAAAACCACATAGCAGTTGTGTATAGGATAATACGGTGTATCAGACGTGGACAGTCTTTGGGATCTAGATACAAACTGGGATCGAGATGGTAGCCCCATTACAGATATTAAAACTGTCAATACACCGTCGCTTGTTACATTGGAGCGTACTTCGGAGACCCTGAAACAGAATAATCATTAGCACATTTATAACTAAAAGGCATTTTATTCTGTTAAACTTTTCTTCTGGAAAACTGTCAATTCTATTAATTTTGAACCGTACTGCAGGATGAAAGGAAGAATTATTTATATAGAAAGGAAATTCTCCTTTTAGATTAATAATATGAATATTACAGTATAGTCATATTCTTTGGGTATAATTAAATTTATAGTGTAAATTTTGTTTTGATACTTATTTGGCCTATGGCATCACTCAAATTATCAGCAAAATTTAATCAAGTTCGTCTACATTGTTATCCAAACTATTCCAATTTATTTAACAGTTCCGAAAACATCATATCAAAATCAAATTGTTAAATACATAAAGTGATTATGAATCCTATACATCAATATAAATAAATCAATTAAATTGCACACAAATCACAGATTAAGTTTCAACTGCATTTACAAAACTATTACTATTATAATATTAGTACTTATTATGGCGATAATAAGAAACAATCAATCAGGCATTTTCTTTCCTCCTTCAACTACGATTTACAAACTCAAAAATTTATTTTCTTACTTTAGTCTGTCTTTCTTCAACTCTACATCTCGAACACCAATCATTCATTTTTCCAACTTCTTATAAAAAGCACTTTCAGATCATCTAAATTATAACCTTACCGTATATCAGGTCCTGGGGGCAGTGTAACCGGTGACGTCCTCATGGTCACATACGCTGCTCTTTGTCTCACTGCTTGTGGTGTTCCACATCCTAACACCAACGACATTGGCACGTCTTTGAGATCCATCTCTTCGAGGGCTATGCAGAATCTGTTTAGATTTTACAAAGAAATAAAATATAGATACACAAAAATAAGAAATGGATGAAATAGTGAATAGAATTGCATCGAAATGATTATACGATAAATTTCTTAAATATTGCTGCTTGATTTGGATTGATTTTGAATAATAAATTAATACGGCTTAATGCTGGATAATATGCATGTGCAAATATTTTTGGTTGTTTATATTTCAAAGGTTAAGAAACGATATTATTATATGATGACACGCGATAAGTAAATCGTGTTTATGTACTTAATACATAGGTAAATAAGAATCAATAGCTCCTTTGTGATGATAATAAAAAATATCAAAATTTTAACTAAAGCAATATTACATGAATAAAATATATTTCAAATTGAGCGTGTTTTTATTTCCAGGTTCACAATAATTTTGTCCCTTCGTTTTATTTGTGGTTTACAATTTCAAAAGCTTTCCGAATTAAATAATTCAGTGAAATGTTTTTCATAGAATAACAATAATAATACGACACAAAATAATATAGCCTAGCTCTAGCCCGCGACTCTTTCCTCGTAGACTATAGTATTGTAAATGGCTGTTGTTCAAATTTTAGCGTAATCCATATAATATATTCTTAATCTTTCTTTGTATGTTTGTACGCGAAACCTGCAGATATATATTTTTTTTAAATTTGCTACGCCTGACCGTTATATCGAAGCAAACACTTATAGTCTAGAAAAGTACACTAGTAGTTGTCAATTATTATTAACCTTAGTTTAGCACCTAATTCCTAAATACAGTTCATAGCTGCAGCAAGTAATAATGCCGCCAAATAAGCTGTGCTCTTTCTATTTCTATAAGAAGTAGTAAGGTTCCTTCTGTACAAACTGTTTCTATATCTAGGTATACTATCTTTACTCATATTATAAAGCTGAAGAGTTTGTTTGTTTGTATGTTTGTTTGTTTGTTTGAACGCGCTAATCTCGGGAACTACTGGTCCGATTAGAAAAATTCTTTCGGTGTTCGATAGCCCTTTTATCGAGGAAGGCTATAGGCTATATATCATCACGCTAAGAACAACAGGAGCGGAGCACTGTGGGTTAAATCGCGAAGCGCAGCTAGTTGAAGTATAAAATAAACAAAAAATACTCACGTATACGATTCAAGGGGGTCAATCTTCAAACCGCGTAGTATCACATTCGCGGGCGGTGCTCTATGACAGGCGATATGTTTTGGTAGACCACCTCCTTTAGATGCTGTGACCCCAGTACATCTGAACCGACGAGTGGATGGAGGGTCCACTGCCCATGTGAGGTGGACTTCCTCGTCGTCAAACCAAGTGTCTAGTAAACGAACCTAGAATATTTGTTTGTATAAATTTTCATGTAAAACAAGTTTATTTTGTATACTTAATAAAAAGATGCTTGCTATTGAAATTGGAAAAAAATTGTAAACTTTTTGTATTTGTTAGGTGCATGGCTCCTGAAATCTAAACATCTTCATATTAACGCAATACAAATAGAAGCCAATTCAACATTTTTTTTTGCTAATTTTACCATGGATAAAGACACTTCTACTGATGATAAAAAAAAACACTTTTTATTCATAATATGGTCTTAATTCTTAAATTTTAGCAGCAGGTTATTATTAACTATACTCATATTATACTGCAACTTTTCTCTTGCGTACCACTAAAAAATAAATTCTATAAATCGCTCTTCAATTGATTATAACCTACCTACTTACTCAATCACTACTATTCATAGTGTAAATAAATTTCCTTCGCAAATTAATATTTTTCAAAAGAAATCTTTAGCAACCTGCGCAGTGCAGCGGATTCCTTTTTAGTTTCTTCCTACTAATTATATTAAGACTCTTCGATGTTGAACGGTTAATGAAAATTAGATAGCCAGTCGAAATCCAATTATATTAGAAGAAATTTATTGGTTTTAACGAGGGAACTGTACGCTATTAGGTTCAAAGTCGAATAGCATTTTAATTTCAAATAAATAGATGCAATTTTTATGCCAAAATACTATCTTTAAATTTGTGAGTTAGTGCAAGCCACAGTTACCTTTGCACTAAGATTTAGGGCCAACTATATCTGAGATGCCGTACTAAAATCACTTAAATATAAATATAGTTTATAAAGTATAATTAGTTAGTAAATTTTAGTAGTAATTAGTTCTGAGGCATACTTAGAAAAGTTTTGTAATTTAAATTAAGATCAACAATAAAGGCTTTTTATTTTATTTATTTATTTATTATATCTGAGATACAGGCCCACAGAAATATATTATTACCCATGTTGATTTGGTTCGTAGGCATTTCAGAAAAACCATTATTAGAATATGTTGACCTTTTTAAGTAATTCAGCTTGTGGCGAAGAACATTGATTGAACATTTTTAAAGTACGATAAAAATATAATGATTACAAAATAACTGTATGACAGAAATGTATAAGCAAATATTCATAAACCAACATTTATCCTACGCTTGGCAAAGGGACCCCTACTTTATTACATTTACCCGAATATGAAATCAATATTATGATAAAAAGTTTTCATGTTTGAATAATAATGCCATATTGTTTTAACCTTATTGTTAAACCAACGGTGAGATGAACATAAAATTTTTACTATAAAAACGCACATATCCATAATTTTTTATTTGATCAACGAAATCTCCATGAGTAAATAACCGATGAGAATTATATCACAGGAACAACTTGTGAAGAATAAATTCTTTATCTTACACAATACACATCCAAGTACAGAAATGACAAGGATTATTTTGTGATACATAAGCATGTTCCTACTGAAAGCTAGGATATACATAGCTGGTTTATTATCCTTACCTTTGATTTTGATATCGGCAAATCCTCTTCACCGGGCACGTCCATTTCTTCATCATACATATCATCATCCAAGCCGTCTCGTTTATCACCATAAGCTTCATCATCTTTATCCGCATCTATGGCGTTTTCTATAACCTTATTATAGTCGTATAGTTCGTCAACTTTAGGGTCCACATGGTCGAAGTCATCGCAGAGTTTGTTCTTGGACAGGCGAGATAGCAAGGCGCCTTCCAAGTGGGGTGGAGTCGCGCAGACCACAGCGGATTTATCAGATTGAGACACATTTTTTGCTTCCCTTAACCACCTCGCAAAGCCGGCCATTAAGCAATCGCAATTAAGCGGATTATCTGCGAAAGAGAACGAATTTATCTTTATGAGTTCGAGAGTATAAATGGGTTGGAATTAAAATTAACGATCATCAAACGATTGTAGCGAACTTTTTGCTTTTTGTTCTGAAACGATGTGATTTCATCGGCATTTTAATGAAGGCTTCAGTAATTGTGAATGGAAAGTTGGAAATATCCGTGAATTGTACTGTGTTTAAAAATCGAGTGCTTTTCAGAGATAATCAACTCAATGGGTGAATATAATTATATTGTTCCGTCCGGTATAAGTATTGTCTTTCGCTGTTCTCGATTGTAGTGAAATAAAGTGACTTGAATTACGTTAAAGGTTTGCAGTGTTTTTAACAAGAGCATTTTTGTACATTTTTTAAACGGACACAACTAACGATCTAAATTATTATGTGTTGAGTTCTGAACAACTGTCAAGAGAAAATATAAATCTTTAAAAAATATTGACGTAATTATCATTCTTTCCATACTCCATTTGGACATATAATAAATTATTTATGTATAATTATAATTTTTGTATATATTGTTATATATATATTGTAGTTTGTGTAGTGTATTATACAAGTATATTTATATAACTATGTAGTTTATGTAGCATGTAGGCATTTTTTTAATATATTCTTTCTTTTATTTCTTTTTTTTTTGCGCTATCCTTATTCTTCTCACATTTCCTTTCCTACCAGGTTGCCTGGCAGAGATTGCTGTGTAGCAATAAGGCCGCCTATTGTGCAAAATTTTTGTATGTACCTCATTAATTTGTACCACATTTCCTACATTGTTTTGTACAATGAAGTGTTATAAATAAATAAATAAATATTTTTATGCGCAATAATATTTCTTTAGTAAGCTCATAAAAAACCATATCAACAATAAGCAAACCCATAAGTTATAGCAGATAACAAGAGTCATGGTAATAACAGGGTGTTATTCCGACGTTCCAACAAAGGGTTTGGCATACCGACGCACAATGACCAATATGGTACATACTGCTTCAGGGAATAGCGAACAAATCTTATATATAAAATTCTCGTGTCACAATGTTAGTCTGCATACTCCTCCGAAACGGGTGGACCGATTCTCATGAAATTTTCTGTGCATATCGGGTAAGTCTGAGAATCGGCCAACATCTATTTTTCATATGTACCACGGGCGAAGCCGGGGCGGACCGCTAGTATGAATATATTATTATTATACTCTTGTATTAAATGAGAAACTAGTGAAACGATTTTTAACGAGTAGGTATAATGCAACACTATTACCAAATAATTATAATATGACTGTATGTTTGCTATTGCTTGCTATTGTTTTTAACCTGGATGAGTCGGACGAAACTAGAGAAGTATTTAACATAAAGATTGACAGATGTTTTAATATACAAACTTTTGTAGTAAAAGATTACAACTGATAGACTTGTATTTATATAGAAACTTGTATTCACAGTCCAAATTACTTATATTATCAAACAAATAAAACCCACCACTATAAAGAAAACTTAGGAAGGTTACAAAGTAAAGAACAAAATGCTCTAAACACGTGCCGTTTTAAGCTTACATTAATTGTAACGTGTATTTTCAAGTACACTGTAAAGTTCACGATTTCTAGGTAAAATCAATAGAACAAGCGGCAGTACTAAACTAGTTGTGGCCAAATCTTTCAATACAATTCCCATCCTTTTCTTTCGTATGTATCTTATAAGATGCATGTCATTGTATCGTCATTATATACAATAGTGTAGCAGTATCATTGTGGCGTTATCTTCAATCATAGACTTATTGTATAGCAAGGATGTGACAGAAAGATTAAAGAGATTCCCGCGAAAAATAAAAACATCAAGGTGTCAACCCTGTCAGTATAATTATGCAAATAGGGCTGAATTTCTTTTCATCCAAGGAATAAGCGCGCGTAGTTAGAATGTAGGATATATTTCTTACGTTGTAATGGATTTAAATGTAAGATGAGCTGATTTCATGTAGCTGTATGATTAACGTGTTTCAATCTGTGGTTTATTAAGTTTTCTTTTTGCTAAAGTTTTATCATTTTCGTTAAGTTATTATAATGCTAAATTTTAACGTCTTACTCTTTAAATAATTATAACTCGTAGTAGCTACCTGATTCCTTTTCTTATTTTGATATTGATTACGTAACTCTTCATTCCATATGTTTAAAAATCAAAATATACTTTTAAACTAATTTAAAACGCAATCTATTCACTTTAATATTAACTAACCCGTTGTTTTGGATAAATTAAAACGAACCTAGAGCACCAATTATTTTTTAAATCTGTAAAAAAACTCAATTAAATTAATGTGTGTAATTAATAAACAATTATTAATAGGTACGTGATAATTTTTGTCTTAAAATATATAAAGTATCTTTAAATCTTACCTTCAATAGTAAACCGGCTCAAATCCTTATGCAGGGCTAACGCACCGTCTTCAATTATAGAAATGTCATTATCATGTAACAACAGCTCGGAGAGTTGATGGAGAGTTTTCAACGGCTCAGCGGAGAGAGAACGGAGAAAATTGTGAGATAGATCTAGATGCACTAGATTCGTCAGTTGCGCTAGTGATGCTCCTGTAAGCAAACTTTGTTTTAGTATCTGCTTAGGTTTAGGTAAATTTCGTTAAAATTACAGGTAAAGGTTATCGCTTGTTAGAAGTAACACGAGTAACAATAACTTATAATGGATAGAATATGATAAGTATTATTAAAAATACAGAAAGATTTAAATATTACAATTAGATTTGATACGAATGATACTGAAATTGAATAAGCAACTGCAGAGTAAGTAATAAATATATTACCACCTATAAGAAATATCATTTAAAAACGACCAAAAATGTTATTAATATTTATCTACGTTTCTTTAAAAAAACATATTCTATTCTAAAATTAATCAAAATTTAAATAAACAGACACACATTTCAAATTGAAACAATTTAAATCGAAAATCATGATCAAACGCCAACCAAAGGCAACATATTAAACCGTTAAATTCTTCCCAATTAACATCCATGTAATCAAGGCTCGTATTAAAAATCTCATTTACGAACCCCTTTCCAATACCATTTTTATATCGGAAATTGAATCGTCTCTGACTTCCTACAAAACGCTTGTAATATCACAATAAAGTATCGGACGTAATCAGATTTAGGATTTATATTTGAAAAATCTTGAATATCAATTTCCAAGTAAAAGAACCGGTCAAGGATTTCATAGAAATATTCGATAGAGAGCCAATAACAGGATCCTGAAATTCTGTGAACAGATATTTGATGTAATTTATTATTTCGCGTATGAAAGTTTGAAGTGTTTAATTGCAATGTTTTAGTTCATTAAACTATACCTTCTACGCAATTTCAGAAAATCTATTGTGATACAGACGTTAAAAATGCTCTATAGTTTTAAAATATTACCTTTATAACAAGGAAAATAATAAACATCATCCTAACAAGATTTATAACGCCATTCATCACAACGTAGTATAAAACAGTGGCTTCCCATTGTCTATCTGTCCCTACGTATGCTAATATTTAAACTACGCAATAGTTATGCAGTTTATTAAAAAGATAGAGTGGTTTTCGAAGAAATTTTTAATATATAATTTGTTAAATTTAAGACAAATCGGTCGAAGCAGCAGGCCGAAAGCTAATCATAAATAAAATGTACATCCAATAGATATTCATAGTTAAAATAAGAAAAAACATAAAAAATAAATGAGATAGATAACTCACCTGAAACAGAAACGATTTCATTATGCGACAAATCCAAGTGGGACAAATTTGTCAAATGTCGGAACGCGTAGTCTTCCAATACATCTATTTGATTATTGTGCAGGTTCAGATGTGTCAGATTTGCTGAACCTGGATGTGGAAAATATAGTCAGAATACAAAATATGTTGTTGGTTATATAAATACTAGCTGTGCTCCGCGGTTTTACCCGCTCCGCTCCTGTTGGTCGCGTGATGATATATAGCCAGCCATCCTCGATAAATGGACTACCTAACATCGAAAGAGTTTTTCAAATCGGACCAGTAGTTCCCGAGATTAGCGCGTTCAAACAAACAAACAAACACACTCTTCAGCTTTATAATATTAGTATAGATTACAATTATTTATGACTTTGGATGAATTTGGTTGCAGAGGAGATAATAAGTGATCAAAATGTCATAATATGCATTTTATTAATTCGCAACTCTATTTCACATTCTAGGCGTATATAAGATTTAGAATATTATTTATTCTTATAATTCGTACATTTATATTTTATAAATTCTCTTCTTTCTACCCTCGAGTTCTATTCTTAGAACATAATATCTTAGTTTCTTTTTACATGCATTGCAATAAAAGTTTATTAAATATAAATTATGTCCTATTAAAATTGTACAGAAATAAAATAAGATATCTATCTAACCTTAAGTTATCTTAAGCTAACGTTTAAAATATAAATCAAAAACAAGGACGAAGTTCTCGTACATTCAACTTGACTCAATTCTAGAGAATTTGATTAATGTTCATATAACCAATACTGGATGTATCTAGTTGAGAATTTGCTAGAAATATACAGTGAACTTAGAAATGGTAATCATACGTTAACAATAAGTTTCAAATTAAATTTAACGTCTACCATATTTTAAATGTATAAAATAGATATTTTTTACGTATCGAATATAATTTTCATTACCAGTGTTCAGTCGATATCTCCAAGCAAGCTGATGTTTTTTCTCCATCTCCTTGATTTGTTTTCGCGCGTTAACCACCCAAGATATTACATTGTTGAAAATTATAAATAAAAAAGAAAAAAAAATATATCAACCAACCAGCGCGCCACATCTTGCCACAACTCTTATCTGTTCTATTTTCCCGCCAAAGAGGTCGATTTGAATTTCGAACATGAATAATAAAAAAGAAAAAACTTACCAGCCAGCGCGCCACGCCGTATACTCGCGAAGGTATTGTCGGCCAGGTGCAGGGTCTCCAAGACCAGTAGTGTCGGCAAAGTTGTCGGTCCCACAGGCCCTTCTAGCGCGTTACTTGACACGTCCAACTCTTTTAACGATTTCGCTCCCTGAGGAAGGGTTAACTTTAGTACTTTAGCTTTATGTAGTTTGGGGATTATTTCACAATGCGGGGTCACTTTCATTATTGAAATTAAAACTTAAGTCATTCTATAATGTAGGTAATATTTTATATTTTCTCTATATTAATGAAAAAATTATATTAATTTAGTGAACAGCTAACTCGTCTTCATACTTTATTAAAAGATGTTGCTGGTTTAACATCTTCTCCGCTCGAAATTAGATTGAGTTCCTAAGATTCTTATGAAATTAAGTTATTTTATCATCAAATACAAAATCCATTTTCTCAAAAATCAACGTAGTTTGTATTTTATTATGAAAATATTATTTCTATTACAACTATTTACTTATCTACAAGAACACTTAAACGTTAACCTAAATTGAATTGTCTACATAATATGGCTGCAATGTACTAGGACAACATGAGCCACCCAGAAGTGCACCTAATATCAAGAAACTTGTTGTTCAATCTTCATACCATCTTCATACAAAGCACTGCCTTTGCCTTACTTCAAGAGTATTTGTGGCTCATACATTATTCAAGAGTACATGCAGGTAGGATTAGCTTCGATATATGGTTTGATCACTATACTAGAACCTCCGGAATGGGAACGTGCTTCAAATTCGCATATTTATTAATTTTAGGTATTGGAGAAGTTATGAAGATTCATCTAGTATGTTATAAATGTTAGGTTGGAACGGTCAATAAAAGTAAAAAGGGAAATAAACTCTGTTTATTCAACAGTAGGTAGGTATATTATAAATTTTCATTAACATGTTAATTATAAGAACTATACAGGGTTACTTGTAAAACACCAGCAACCTCGCAGGACAAGATAGCTAACATCATAAGTAACAACATTTGTTCTACGACTTTTGATAATTTGTTAGATTTTATTTTCATACAAAAATAAATATTCATTTAATTTTCCGTTTGATTATTATAAACTCTACGCGCAACCCAAAAATTACGTAAACAAGAAGCGAACGAGAGGGGGAAGGTAGGGGCGGAGCGGCGCTAGCGCCTTTGAACTTGACCTATCTGCGACAGTCAGTGCATAGACTTACAAATGTTAGGAGAGTACAATAAAAGCTTAAAAAATCATTTAAAAATAATTTATTGCGTTATGCCAATAGTCGTGTGTCGTGTCGTGTCAAATGTTAGCTATCTTGTCCTGCGAGGTTGCTGGTGTTTTACAAGTAACCCTGTATAGGCATAAAATAAATTGAAATAAGACCTGCATATTAATTATACATTTTAATTACACTGATGCTGATTACATCACCTATTTCTCTAAATTTTGCTTTATATTTGCATTTAGAAACACAATTTTATGGACACAAGACAATACAGATTATTATCATGGATGCTCCATGGATTTTCTACTGTGGATTTGTCAATACATTTTGCATTTTTCATCGCTACATTGCAACGTATATTATACAGTATACAATATACCTACTCTGAAATATCCCTATATTTTGAAAAGCCTGGTGACTTGCAAGCAATGTGGTCATTGGATTTACTTAGTACTAGAATATTTAAATGCAGTATAAAGATCGTCAAAATATGAATTAAAGGTGATGGTATAATGCCTAAATGCCACAAGTTCTTGCCTTTGTAAATTTTCCTATATAAATGGTTATATCTAACCTAAAAATAATTTTTCTTTGCTCTGTTGAAGTTACCACTATTTTATTTTTACCTTTAATTAAAACCAACCTATTAAAATACCTCAACTTTAATCTAAAATCCATTTATTCACGTTAAGAAGCTTATCGATCTCTATAAAATTGTATAAAATGATATTTTCATTAAAAATGCTTACCTTCAGAGACGACAAAGCGGCGACCTTAAGCAAGTTGCCTCTTAACCTCAAAACTGATAGTTTTATTAACGGCTTGAAGGCTTCAGGGGAGATACTTGTTAGCTGGTTATCGCTTATATCCAAGTAGGTAAGGTTTTGTATACCCTGAAATATGTAATTTTATTAATCAAAAGTCTCTTGTATTCTTTATAAATAGTGTAATTATAATTACTTAGATCTTACTTCATTATTTGTATAAATCTAATATACATTAAGTTAATAAACTCGATATTTTTCTTCTCAATTTGATAGTGTTTTTCTGTTGAACATAATATTCAGTATCGGTAGTAATAATATTCAGATAGTTACAAAACCTCAGGAAATTAATAAATTAAGCGGTTTATTAATTAAATCCACCGCTATTAAGTCGATCTTTGATCTCCAATCAAATATAAAACATACATTTTTAAAACAATACAATTATTTTAAAAAATAATCCAGCTTCAAAATGTGCAGAATTGTCCAAATTTCACAAGCATTTAAATAAATAAATAATCATCAAAATTGTTTCATCCATGCGAAAGGAAAAAACAAACCAAAAAAATACAGTCGAATTGAAAACATCCTCCTTTTTTGAAGTCGGTTGACAAATTGAACTAAAGAAGTATAGTTTACTTTAATAATTGAATATCTGTATACCTTAAAAGAATTAGCATCCAATGAGTGGATTTTGTTATTAGAAAGATCCAATCGGTCCAAATAAGATAGCTTCGACAGGGCTTCCGTCGGCACGGCTGGTAACTGATTATTTGGAAGACCTAGGAAAATAAAACGATTACTTCTTACTTGTTTTCAAGGTAATTATACTAAGTTCGGATATTAGTTGACCTAGTTCAGACAAGGTAAAAATGTCTATGGAGTTCATATAAATAATTATTGTCGTAATTTCCTTATATTTATAGACTTTTACATAAAATACCTGTAGAAATTGCTAAACTTTGGGGAAATGGATAGGATTTCTTATACTTTCCCCCAAGAACGGTTGAAATTGACACATCTAGATGTTATAGGAAATTAAAATTACCTACATTTGGAAATACTAATCATACTTAGGTCCCCAACGCTAATCCATTATCTGAAATCGTGATTTATTAAAAAAGAATGATTAATTATTATATGACTGCTAACATACAAACTAACCTAGCGCCAATAACGTAGACGCAATACTAGTGAACGCGCCCTGCTGCACCCG
>CAJQZM010029387.1:0-10270 GCA_907164665.1 Colias nastes | reverse complement strand
TACGGACGCAGAGGGTAATGACGTCACACCTCGCAGAGCACAGTCTAGAAGAGATACAGCTGTGTTCTTGTTTCGAGATCTTTGTTCGCGAAGGTGACGTCCGATTATCTGTAACAAATAATTTGAAGGTAATAAGGTACCTACGTAATAGCAATTGAATAAGTTCGATATTTGAGAACGAGACGATGATAATGTACCTGCCAATTATTATAAAAAAGTGATTGAAAGTCGAATTTATTAAAAAAGAGCGTGTGTGCCGGGCACACGTGTCAGAAGTGAAACTTCTTTGGAAAGATTCAAAGATACCAAAAACGTCGCCTTACAGTTCGGTATTGCCATGAAATTGTACTCTCAACGAGCCTAAAGAAGTTTCACTTCAAAATCGTTTGTAGGTTGGAACAAACAATATCTATGCGTGTAAAAAATATAATGTATATTATAACAGAATATATTCAACAATATTCAGAACTACTAACAACTAAAATCATTTAAAGTAGCATTAAACAACATTATAATATTATAATGACTATTTATATAAACTTGTTCATTTAGCACTGTAGCCGTAAGCAGTCTAATTATTCTAAATATTAACAAAACATTAATTGCAACACAATTATCAATCAAATCACTACAAATACATGAATTGTGGCATCATACAATACTAATAATTTAGCCATTTAATGAAATGCTTAATTGGTTATTACTGTACTAATGACTATAATTATTGCTTGATGATATTATTATTACATATTTATTACTCATTATTTGTTTATATTACGTCCAACCTCATAAAAATTAATACATGTATAAAAGGACAAGATTCACAGAAACATATACATGAAAAGTAGTAGTATCCTGTAATATTTCAGATATTACTGAAATATTACAGGATAGTAAAAAAAATACTTCTAAAAGATGAAAAAATAACATGATTAAATCATTATTCGAATGTTTATAGGACTTACAAATAGAAAACAAACCCATATATGACAACTAAGTAACAGTACAATAAAAAAATCTAAATCTAAAAAACAACATCAATGTACCCTTCCAAAAACGACACTACCTACTACAAACATTGATATAAAATTTCAAATAAAAAAAATCTTTAAACCATTACGCAATACAGTACGATAACAATTTCATGAATAGCAGCCTTATATTTAGAGAAAGCAGAACATTAATTAAATTTTACGTTTACTTGAGTAACACAAACTAAGTGAGGCCCGTACAAATTGCCCTTCTAGCTTAACGATTTAATTCTACGAATGAATTCGATACCAATCATTCAATTTATTTGAACTGAAACAAATTTGTCCAATCCCTGTTTGACGTAGTTTTAAAGGATCGTCGACAAAATGGAATAGAACCTGATTGAATATGTATTAAAACGGCATTAACTAACTACTGCCACTACTGCTTTGTATTGTAGTACGAATCCTCGATTTCTATTACTAGAAAAAGTGCTTTATCTAGGACGGTTCGCAAAGTTTTCTATCTAAATTTTTAAACTGACTAGTATTTTGTAATGTGGATAGAATGATATTATTTTTGTGATTAATTGATTATCTTGTTTCTCAGATAGTTAAATGTTAAAATCAGAATTTTATTTAGATGCCATACTCGCCAAAATATTTTAATTTCCCCAATAACGGAAGAATTTATCGAAAAATTTAATATTTGCTCTACAGTTACTTTTGCCCATTTTTTATATCAATCTTTTCGCAATCTTGAACGTCATAGCACATATTGTATTTTAGAACTGTCAACGCTTATTCTCTGTTGTGTGATACTATGCTACCTCATTTAGGGCCGATTTTTTCAATGCTTGGATAAAACTTATCCGCCCAATAAAGTATTACACGATAATATTAAAATGTCACGTAAACTGTCAAATACGGGCAATTAGAATACGTTTTTAAAATGGTAGTTTTATACATTATTCGACGAATAAGTTTTAACCAAGGATTGAAAAATCATCCCTTAGTTATCTATTCACTTCACCCAAACTTTCCTCTATTATTTGAGGCTTCCCTTTTTTAAATTAAACTACGTATAAAATAAAGGATTGCAGTAGTATAGACAATTAATAATCCCAGCTCAAATAAAAACTAATAATGAAAACCGAATAAGCGCATATTCGCGCATCTCTTAATAGATCTTTTAATCTTTGCGAATTCAATTTTCCGTCCATTGTCATGTTCAATTCATATTTTTTTCGCTTTAGTCTTTGGAACAGTATTGAAAGATTTCTCATTAAATTCACAAATTAAAAAGAAATTTCCAATTTGTGGTCCCTTTGAAAGAAATTACTGTAAGTAAGTTACTCGAGTTCTAAATGTTTTTCTTTATTTTTGTTTTTCTAACGAACGGCAGATCTTCAATTAATGTTTTTCTTGGAACTGTCATCATATTTAAAAGGCTCATTTTTGGAAGCTTTGAGTAGTGAGCGTGATCTTTACGTTGTTGTATTGTCTTCAATTCGAATTACCGTATCTTAAATCTTGCTGAATTAATAAATTTTGTTTACTTTTAATATTGTAATGAATTTGCATGTAAGTATAACCTATTATCTGACCGCCTCCTTGGTACAGTGGTTGACGCGTGAGCGTAGAACCGAGGAGTCCTGGGTTCGATTCCCGAGGAAAAAAAATGTCTCGGTCTGGTAGGATACAAAAGACTGATCACCTACTTGACCCTAAAGAAAACCGATCAATGAAACAGATGTATGCATAATGCATCTGTCCCTTACCCCACTACGGGGACACGGGACTTCACACATAACTAATTATCTATTATCTATTCAATCATGTCAATAGTAATTCTACATTCCATGTAATTCTATTTCACACAAGTATTGTGGTTTGTCTCAAATAATTTCTCTATCTAGAAATGGATATATGTACATTTTCGTAGGTGGATAAAATGTATTAGATCATCATTTTATCAGATATGGCCATCAATCACAGCTCAAACCTTAGACAACATTTTTGTGTTGTCACTAAAAGAAAAAATATCACTCAAATGTTTGCGGTCAGTAATAGAAATGTGTTTGGATTCCCTCTTTTGCGGCTTTTGTAGTTAAAGAGTCGTAACATTTAAATATAACAATATGTATTCCTATAAATAGAGCTAATCTGTACTACACTATAGAATTTAGTCTTAATTTAGATATTGGTGGATCTAAACTTTTGACATAATGTAACCCTAATTTATCATTTAAACTCTTTGATATTTTGACCAGAAAGTTTGAGTATAAAGGTTGTACGTGTAGGTGTGCAGTTCCAACTCAAATCGTAGTAAATTTTGACTTCTATAATCTATAATATCATTTTCTATTTAGCAGCTTTTAGAACTTGGCCTTCGATCAAATTTATCCTCGTTCGATTGTCCTTCATGAACTTTCTGCATATTGATTATATTTCCAAGCATGTTTCCCACACATTAGACATATTTTATTACATTTTATAAATGGTAAGCTCTTACACTATTACACATAACTTGATATTTATTTACCTCTTCGTTCGTAAACATCACTGATGGGTTATGAGATATCGTTTATGAAAGAAAAAGTAATAATGGTGCGAAATCGTGTGTTTATTCTCACATAGAAATGATTTTCATTTGTTACATTCCCCTAAAGCCAGTTTCACAACCTCTGGATATGTTCTCTTTAGCTTATTAACATGCTCTTATTAACTTCATCTGTATAATTGTATGTTTTATGTAACCGACTCCTTTAGACTCGATTGAATCCACATTAAACGGACCGATTTAATTCAAACTTTGTTCATTTATCAAGGACCGATGACACTACAATAAATTCATGACCGATGACACTACAATAAATTTTATCAGTTACTTTATCAGCAATTCTTGAAACTGAAACTTAGTGTCTATAAAAATCATATGCGATATTAATGTTTTAATATCTAAGTAGCTATCTAGTTACCCCTTTTCCTCTTAGACTCTTTGACATTGTCGAAGAACTCTTCGACAATTAAAAAAGAATCAGTAACGCGAAATCCACTCCTCGTACTAGAATCTAGTTCTGAATTCCGGGAAACACTTAAGCTAAATTAATTTCTTGTACCTAATGTTAATTCCACTAACATACATGAATATGAAATCTTATTAATATTATAAATGCGAAAATTTGTCTTTAAATGTTTGTTAATCACCCGCAAACCAACCAATTGACTCTTGGATAACTTTTTAATAATAAATTTAATCTAGAAATAAAATTTTCGTTGGTAATAACAATAAATATTTATTTTAATGTTATTTTAATTAAGAGGCCACTTAACAAGACCATTGCACTTTTCCGTTTTTTTAACAAAGAGGAACGTAGACATAGGTACTAAAATCTCTATAACATTTTTAAGTAGTTTCTGTACTGTTAGTCTATTTATTATGTCTTTTATTATAATGATTATGTGCTGACTACTAACACCACCGCGACTACTGTTATTTATATGTCTCATAGATGCGAATGCACATGAGAGAGTCGTTTCAAATGCTTTGTAGGTAGTTACTGTACTGTTCGTATCTTTTTACTGTGACTTTGTATATGTCTGTAGTTATGACATACCTGTAGAGCAGTAGTATTATAATATGTAATGATATACCTGTAAAGCAGTATGATCACCAGCACAGCGTAACGTATGCGGCAGATCGCAGGAGCACTCCGCGGAGGGCCTCGAACTCAGCTCCGGGCACAGGAACTCACCAAACGTGTTTGAGATGAGGCACACCAACGTGACCATTAGCCACATTCTGTGGACAAACATAGTAGTTTAGAAAAGTAAGAAGAATTACCAATACATAAGCTACTTGTAGACGTTTCATATTATATAGAAGTCGAGCTTGCTTCGTCAGGAATTGGGTCAAATCTGTACTAATATTATAAAGCTGATGAGTTTGTTTGTTGTCAGGAACTACTGGTCCGATTCCTTTCGGTGTTAGATAGCCCATATTTTATCGAGGAAGGCTATAGGCTATATATCATCATGCTAAGTCCAACAGGAGCGGAGCAACGCGGGTAAAACCGCGGGGCACAGCTAGTATCCCATATCTTTTAAAGTTGGCAATACATTTGCAGACCAATATTCCTTTATTCATTATACATAGTTGGCAATTCATGTACAGAGGCGTAAAAATGATCATGGTGTTAATCTGCGTGTTCAGAATATTTTGGGAGTTTCATATAACGCATTCGAAAATTTTGTGTATTTTCTCTTTAAAAAAATATCTGCTGTTGTTATCACGCGTCGCACTACGCCATCTATAATGAACCTTTTTTGTATCTTTGACTTTAAAAAAGTATCACGTGGGTGTCCTTCATGAAATAATATTAGGATACCTCTGTTAAAGAATAGTCAGATTCTCGTAATCTTTTATCAAAATAACCACACCCTCACCAGATAAATTGTGGCTAATTTAGTCAAATTGTGGCATAATTTCCACGCTTATTTTACACTCCGAGTATAATAAATTCTGGAAAATGAAAACCCTTATCACTAATTATTCTTCCTATCATTATAAACGTTCGCTATTCCTTGTTCCTGAATATATTTTATTTATTATATCGATTAAATTACGTCCATGTCATTTACTACCTAACCTTACAACCTACAAACATTATCCTCGTTTATTTACTTGACTTAATATACAAACATATTCATAGAATCCATCGAATATAAAATAAAAATGTTTGCTATTCCGCATGTACAAGAAAAACATCGTCACAAAAATGCCAATAGCAAGAAAATCCCAAAAATCGACATCCTTCACGCAAGTACAGCAAACTTACAAAAACGGCGACTCAACAAAAGGTCTGCCGAAACATTAATTCAATACGAAACTAAGAAAACACCGCTGACTGAAATAAAAGCGATCTCAAAAGCTGTTCTGGTCATATTATGTGGTACTTGTAAAAGAATTGCCACTGCAATGCGTGTGGTTGCGACATAATGGGATATTTCCACTGAGTGACGGCCGGACGAAGGAGCTGGCTGGTATACGGTAGGAGCAGAGGCGTTTTCTATTTAAAATAACACTTAATGTCTTACCACAAAAAAGTGTAGACAGGGTTTAACTTTAAGCGCGGGTTCTCTTTAATCTGGGTTTGTCGTATTTCACATAGACAACTATTAAAGTGACAGATGACCTGGTTTAAAGTTAGACTGTGTTTAAATTGTTTTGTGGTAAGACCAATAATGTTCGCTATACAAAAATATATCACTGAATAAACAATACAGCAAATGTGTAATGGTTTTTTTTTTCTATGTCCAAGTTCTATGTTTGCGATACTTTAGAATTTAAGTAACATACATATCTACCTGAATGGCAGTGAATTGATAAACTGATTAAATAAATACTAAAAAATATTGAAGTGAAAGTCTTATTCCGTTATTTGTTATTCATTCATCATCATTATATTGTCACACATTATCAAAATGCTTGGTTCTTGTAAACAGCGCTCCAATGAAATTACAGTACATCAGAAGCTCACGTATATTTAAGATTGAGTCCTTATCAACAAAGAGGCACAACTTCCTCATTCGCTTATAACTTGCCCCCTATTAGTTATACAGTGGGAATAACAGCAAATTGCTGGACTATTGATAACATAGGGTGACGGACGGGCTACGACCCAGCTGTCTTCGATTTGCATCTTGATGTATGACCTATATTACTGACTATACCCACCTGTTACAGGAACTACCTTCCTTGTGCGAATTAGAATGCGCCACACGTACCACCACATTATATTAGGGTTATGCAATTATGTCAGACTTCTTGGAAGCTCTATTGGTCACTAGATAGTATTCGTGTCAATTAATCTTCTAAGGTTTTTGATAATGCCTGTTTTAAATGTCTTCGCAGACACAAACTAACATTTAAAATTGTAATAGAAAGCAAAATAAGCAGTTTCCATTTTAGTATTATTTAACCCGACGCGGACGTATCGATAGCTACAAAGCTCGTTATCAAGGATAAACTGAGGTGTCAGTTCGAAAAGTTGTTTTTTTAGACTACCTCCACTTTTCCTTTACATTTTATGTGTTATTATTTTTTTAATCGTACTCGATACTTTTTTTTTCATATTCTTAATGAATCAAATCATGTTATTTAAACACGGTGCAGATCTTGTAGTGAAAGTAGGATTGTGAAACTGAAAAAGTGTTCAGTTGGGAATTTTGTAATGTTTAAAATGAGACCACTTATACTTTACATGCAATCATTATTATTGCTCATGTTTAGAAATACTGGAAAAACAACGTACAATAATTTATTCAAACTTTTGACCATTAAACAAAATTTAGGACCGCATTGCATCAGCAAGAATATAATATGCCTATTTTAAAGCTAAACTTTTTGCTCTGCCAATTAAACTAGACCTTCGTACTTACATTCAAAGCGAAAATTTTCATACATTGTTTTATGATACAAAAGGGACGGACGGGTCATTTTAAATTGGTATCGTTTATCAACATATGAATGTTTATGACACAGGCAGTTACGTAGCATTGTTTAAAAGGTTTGCAAAAATGTTGGACCTTCGTGTTTATGAATTTGTTTAATGACTGCGTATTTTTTGTTGGCGTTAATTATAACATTTTTTTTAACAGGTCACACATAGAACATATTCCTATATCGTCCATATGACTAGATATTAAAGTTTGAGTTTTATCAGAATGTTTTCGACGTCGGACGGTCGACGAAAAATTCGATATACTTTAGAGGTAAAATTCGATATATATTTTGATGATGATATTATTTTTCCTTGACTTATCTTTATTTCCTTAAATCTTAATACTTTAGGTAGAGCCTGATTTCCTTAACGTATGGTTTTGAACAAAAAAAAGACCATTTATTTTATTTTTTATGGAAAGTGTTTTCTGTAATTTCGTGCATACATCGTACATTAGGGCTCTATCTTCTGAATAAGCTTCTGAAAATTGAAAAATGTATTTGTTTTCTTACAGATATAGCACAGGACTGCTCGATTGAATCCACATCATGAAAATAACCGGATAAAGAAATACGATTCTATGCCGTT
The DNA here is from genome assembly GCA_907164665.1 of Colias nastes. Classification (NCBI taxonomy): domain Eukaryota; kingdom Metazoa; phylum Arthropoda; class Insecta; order Lepidoptera; family Pieridae; genus Colias; species Colias nastes. The sequence goes on along the minus strand of CAJQZM010029387.1, from coordinate 2,205 downwards.
TTCTATTGAACTCAATTTCTGTTAAGGCTCCTATCAATATTATTTCTTGGTATTAAAAATTGCTTTGATTTTCGACTCAATGAATATTTCGAGGGAAGAGGGGAGATAAATTTTTTTGAAAGAAATACACAAGATATAATCAATTCAATTGAGCTATTATTACTACGTATAGAGGAGACACCACGAACAAAATCTGTGCTGCAAGCGCGGCGGCGCGGGGCGGCGATTAAGCGATGCCATCGACTTACCGCTATAGAGGTGAAACTTTGTAAATATTTTGCTTATTACTTATCAATTAAGAACAATCAATGTAACAAAAAAAATAATTAATCTAGTAAATAAATTATTACTTAATAAACTTATCATTTAAAAACTTTTCAATTAAAACCAATCAATGTAACAAAAAAAAATTGATACATAGGTAATTTATTTTCATCTTTCATGATTTAACTTTTTTTCAAATAATATCCACAGTACAATATTTTTTAAATGTGTAAAATTATTTTTTTCCACTATAAAAATTTACGTCATCTAATATTACTATCTGAACATCTTTCATACCCAATGCCGTTTCTTAAATTTTTAGTCCATGACAAATGACGCAAAATGGCGCCCGCCAAAAATTTAGCTCGAACCAAGTTTTAAAAATGATTATCTAATTAATTACCGATGAAAAGTTATTTCTTTGCACTTTGCCGCATTACTTGAATTATAAGTGCAATATCGCAACACTCGATATATATTTGATGAGTTTCTTGGTTTTTTGCTTTAAAACAAACAAGACATGAACGCGACCATCGCACTAAAGCGACTGAGTGCAGTTAAGCCATATGGCTTATGTTGAGCGGAACATAATATGTGATGTAGGCGGTGTCGTCTCCATATGTATATCTCAATTTTCATATTTTGTTTGTACATACTCAATTTCAATAATTTTTAAAACTTTTGTTGAATGCTTGAAAACATAGTATTGTACTATGTTTTCAAGTATTCAACAAAAGTTGAGTAAACCTACCTATATTTTTTACAACATAGTGTATATATTTCAATCAGTAAATACATAAATCTATCCCAATCCTTCCTTTATGTTATTTTATTCATCAATAGAAATTCTTAATAGTATAAAACATTTTGTTTTATCCTGTGTGTATTCAAAAAGTACCTAATACCTTTACATCGCCGTAAAATAGAGGGGCATTGGAAAATTCATTTTGATCTGATAACGCTAACTAAATAGGTATATTCTGCGGCATTGCACCAATCATCATAGATCATAACAATGGCACAGCTGAGGTCACACAGAGACTTTAGGTACATAAATTTTAGACTTATATTACAAATAGCAATGAACTTTATTTCAAAAATAATAATAAAGAAATCGCCTCCCCTTAACATCGCACGCAATGCGTACAATTGCCTAAATTGATAATAGCCATCCTGCACTCAGTTACTTGCACTTGCATCTCGACGGTATCCGCACTACACTTGGTAAATATATATTATTTTTAACCTACTTTGAAAAAAAATTTTTCTTAAGTAAAAAAAAATATTTTTGTGGCTTACGCATATTTTTTGTTTATTTATTGTGGTGGTTAAAAAATCCATTAAAATATATATTATAATTATGTAACATCAGTATAATACGCTGCATTGGCTATTTATTAATTAAAACTACATAATATTTAAATTTAAAAAAATTGCCAGGAAAATCAAGTTTTATCAGCCTGTAAAAATTATAGATTTTGTAACTACAATACTATCTACGGTCGTTACTTCAATCAAAAAAAAAACTATAGGTAACATAAGTAATTTAAACGACAGCATTAATTAATATTTAATGCAATAACCAGACTAATAATTTATAAATCAGATTAACATCAACTCCCTATAACTACATGAAATTAAATTGTGGTGAATCGCGATTAAGAAGCTTGAATATTCTTGATAACTTTATTGATACGCAAGATTTGTTTGTAATCAATAATTAAGTGTACATAAACATGCGGTTTATAAATTATGTAGTATAATATAAAATCGATTAATTAATACGATAGATTCATTTTCAAAAGCAAACAGATTCGCAAAATGCTCGAATCGGTAAACAAAAACGTTCGTTCGTTACGTTGTAACGTTTACGTTGAATTTTACAAGCCGTTATAAAAGTTTAATCTTATGTGCCTGATTGGCAAATAATTTGTTTTCTTT
>CAJQZM010029374.1:1956-18381 GCA_907164665.1 Colias nastes | reverse complement strand
TCACATCAGAACTCAGGTCTATAATAACTTAAATCTGTTATTTAATTCAAATTCTATGTCAACGCAATCTGAAGAAAAAGCAATTAGAGCCGCATATTCTGTAATTCGCAACTACTTGCAAGGGAATCATCAATCAAAACCTACAAGGTACTTCCCGTGAACACAGTCTTGAAATTTGGTTAAAAGCAACGACTTAAGCACTTACAAGCACAGATAAAGAAAAAAATCCTTTAAACAAAATTGTAAGATACAACATAATGAAAAAATATGTTTGCTCGGAGTCCTCGGTGCGCGAGTCCGACGCGCACTTGGCCGATTTTTTGTTGTAATTTGACTGTATTTTCTATAGTTCATTTAAAAAAAAATTGCTATTTTATGTCTTATCCACGAACTGGGATATTTCGATATTTGAGGTTTTGTGTGAAAAGTGTAACAGCAAAAGTTGTAGAAAAAAAATTAATTACATACAACTTTACCATTACACTTTAGTTACGCAGTTATAGTTTTTTTTTTTTTAAACCGAAAAACCTGTTATTTGTCCTTAAATTACGACCACAGGTCGACCCTAATAAACTTTTTCTATAATTTTTGTTATATTCTCTTCCGTTACCGTTTGTAATTGATTTCATTGTTCTATATTACTTTTATGTCTCAAAATTCAATAAAAACATCATATTGAACAGTATTAATTTGTTAATTTAAAAAAGTTAATATTAAATTAGTGGTCCACTTAGGTCGTGGACCTATCACCTAGCCCAGGGGGGGGTCATGACCCCGTGACCCCCCCCCTGGATCCGCGCTAATTCGCGGCTGTTACATAAATAATTATAAATGAATCGAAAATACATAGATGTCAAACATTTTTTATAGACATTAATTAAAGGAGAATGGCGAAACTGGGCCTAACTGTTACAGAAATCATAATAAATTTAAAATTCATTATGTTAATTTTAATAATTATTTGTAAAATATTGACTTCTGATTCTGTGGGAAAACAAATCTTTGAAAAAAAAAGATAATGTGTTGACTACGGGCACACTACGGGTCTTTCAAGCAGAGATTGTCAGTGTTGTCAGGAGTAAAATAGTCCAATATATCGATTAATTCGAATGAATGTTTATTTTTCATTTTTAGTTTTATTGAATTCAAATGCTATAAAAATCAGAAGCAAAACTTAACTTTTTTAACACTCATTTTTATTTATTTAGGTCATTCTATAAAATAAAAACATATTTTACTTAATCAATAATAATTATAACATTTTTATTTAGGTAGCTGGCAATTGTAAATGTCATATTATTAATGTGGGATAGAAATAAATAAATGGTTGTTTGCTTGAAAATACGTCTTTTAATAATTTAAATAATTTTACTATATTCTGCACACGCACTTCGTCTTCCATCCGCCGCCATTACCCTTTTTCTCCCTCTCGCACACCTCATACCTCTCTTTCATCCGTCACCGTTCCGTTTCCCACATTCGGCCGTCCTGCAACAATGTCTGTCCTCAGACATCCATCCTCACTCATTATGTTTCCTCATTCAAAACAATACCTACGTCATCAGTCACACACCATACTTTTCCAATCATACTTAACAAACTTAAATCTTAAAACTATTACACATCTTAAAACATCTTAAAGTAGGTATCTATTACATAGCTAGGTTTCAATTAAACATCATATTAAAAACATCCAAACAAAAGAAAAAGTTAATTTAATTCTTTGAGTTTACCAAAACAAAAGTTTATCCTCAGACATTCATCCTCGCTCATTATATTTCTTCATTCAAAACAATACATCATCTGTCATAACACATTTCTTAACACATTTTACAAACTGAAATCTTAAGTTAATACACACTGCTGAATAACCTGAATATTTAATAACCATAAACAAAAATAGGTATTTCTTATTAAATTCTGCACTTCTTATAAACATCTACTTAGAAAACAAAACTTACACCTTTATATTTTATGAAACAAATCTTACAGCTTTATATTTTAGCTACAACAACAAGTACTCAATAGTAACAATAGGTTAACCGTGAAAATAATAATTTCTGAATAGTACTTAACACAAATTTAACAATGACAGTCATAAGTACTAAATGGTAAATAGTAACACACAAATACAAGTTTAACCGTCTTAATATAATCAACACATTAGAAAAATAAATCCATGATAATGGGCAAGTAAGACTCAAGTAAAGTTATAACATAATCATTCATCATCTACCATCCTTCTACAAACAACACTTACCCATTGAGCTATTCTTCATTAGATAAAGGCCAACGCTTCATATTATCAGCTGAGCTGGATGTACTTATAGACCCTTCAGTAGTACTATCAACCTTTTCCAAATCATAACGATCATTTCTCTTTACCTTAATAACCTTGTAGGGTCCTAGATATTTAGGTTTCAACTTGAGACCTGAACCAAATTGGGTTCGCTTTATGGCCACTAAATCTCCAACTGTATACTGTGAGCTGATTTTCCTATTCTTATTAAAATATTTAGAATTCTCTTCTTGAACTTTAAATATTTGTTCCTTAGCCTGTTTTCTCAATTCATCTCTATCTTCATTAAATGATTGTATGTATTCTTCCTGTAACAATTCTTGAATTTTAATATCCTCTTTCACTCGCATTCTTGTTCCTATCAAAAGATCAAAAGGAGTGCAATTAATACTCCGTTGATATGTACTATTAATCGCTCTTTGAACTCGACTGACGTGTCTGTACCAAAGACCAGAATTTTCCATACACAACTTTGTAAGTAGAGGTATTATTATCTTGTGAATCCTTTTAACTTGACCGTTGCCTCTAGGAACGCCGGTTGTAATCTTCACATGTTCTATGTCTTCCTCCTTGCAATACTCTGTAAACTCGTGACTAGTAAAAGCTGTACCTCTGTCTGTTATTATTCGTCGTGGATTACCAAAAGTCTGCTGATGGATTTCTAACTTATTCAAAGTCTCTCTGCTTGATGTACTCTTTGTGGGGAACAACCATACAAATTTTGTAAATGCATCTACTATGGTGAGTATATGATTGTACTGCTTCGTAGTTTGAGTCAAAGGTCCAACGTGATCTAGGTGTAGTGTATCTAATGGCATGATTCCTTTTTCTATGGGGTTGAGAAACCCTTCTTGCTTTCCCTCTTTCTTAGTAGCTAACAAACATGGGATACATGTCACTATAAAATCTTCTATCTTTCTGTCTACTTCCTTTATGTAATAATCTTGTTCAATTAACTGTTTCATCTTCTTCTTGGAGAAATGTCCATTACTGTGTACTCTCTTCAACACTTCTTTTTCCATATTCTTAGGTATAACAAGTAATTTCTTCTCGCCTTTAAATAAAATATCATTCTCAATCCAAAAATCCTTGTAATTATTATTATTCTTCAAAATTTCTTTTATAGCTTTGAGCCCTTCATCTTGATCTTGTGCTAGCTTCTTCTTAACTTGGTCATGTAATGATATAACTCCAACAAAAGGATAGCGACTTAAAGCATCAACATGATTCATCTTAGAGCCACTTCGATGTTCAACTTCAAAACTATAATCTGTAGGAAACAATACCCACCTGACTACCTTAGCTGACAAATATTTTTTCTTTAAAGTTTGAAATGCTACTCTCTGTTCATCGTTAAATGTAAATTCTTTATCTTTCTTTAAATCAAGGACACTGAAAATCCTGGCTTCACACAGCTTATAAATCATATCATCAATGACTGGCAATAGGAATTCATCTTTTACTATCTTTTTATTCAAAAGTCTATAGTCTTCGCATACTCTAACTGAACAATCTTTCTTTTTAACTAAAACAACTGGACTAGAATATTCTGAAAAACTCACCCGTATGATGCCATCGTCTAACCACTCTTTTACCTGATTTTCTACTATTTTTTGCTCAGTTAAGGACAATCGTCGTGCTCTTTGTGCAACAGGCACATCGTCTTTTAAAACTATCTTCAATTGAATAGGTGCTTCTTTAATTTGAACTGGATTATAACTTTCAACACACTGTAAAATCTTACTTCTTAATAAATTATCAGGAATATGACTGACATCCACTGGGGAATCTGAAAAACAACACAAATTAGACAACCACTCTTCACTTTTAGAAACAAACTTTACCTTGCCCCCACTCATTATCATGGTTACTCTATCCAAAAACTCTTGGCCCAAAATCATAGGAAATGGTATAATGTCTTTGTTCACTATATGGAATAACACGTTTTGAAAGTCTCTGCCGTCGATGGTGATGTCTACGAACACTTTTCCCAGCGAATTAAACTTCATACTTCCGAGTCCCGTTAAGCTTATGCTTTCGTCGTATTTCTTGGTTTGAAGCGCCATATAACAGTCGTATGTCATTAAATTTACGTCACTGCCGGAGTCGATCAGTGTATCTACATTAAAATCTTTAATTGTTACCATAATCATGGGCTTTGTGGTAGGAACTTCTTGTTTGTTTACAATTTTGTACTCGTTTGAGGTTTGGCTGTCATGGCTGTCACGGCTGTCACTTGATCTCGTAATATTGACATTGGCAGTTCGATTCACCGATGACGTCGCTTGACCAACAGCGCCACCTGCTGAGTATCCACTGGAACCTCTCGAATGCTGATTTACCTTCATGTTTGTTTTCTCGTATACTTCGGTACATTGATTTCCCTTATGACCAAACTTATTACACCGAAAACATTTAATGCCACTGCGACACATACTTGCAACATGATTCAAATCGCCACAATTGTAACACCTTCGGGATGATTGGGGTCTACTTACACGTTGATTGACATCTTTAAATTCTTGTACATTATTCTTCATCTTCGCTTTCATCTTTTCGTATAATGATAACTTTTCTTTTAACGTAGCGTAAGAGTTGGCGCCGTACAATATCGATTTATTAGGTTCATGCTCGCTAATACCGTCGATTATATATTGTACTGAAACATAATCCGGGAATTTAGCTCTGCGACCCAACTCCTTCATAATTAACATGTATTCATAGTATGATTCATTCTTTTGTTTCTTACGTGCGGACATGATTTCATGCATCTCTTTGGTGTTAGCGGTGTCAGGGAATTCCTTTTGGAGCGCCGTCTTGAGTTCATCGTAACTTTTAAATGTTTTTTCGCTCTTCAGCCATAATTCCGCCGTACCTACTAGTGATCGTCGGGCAAAAATTAATTTTTGTTGCGGCGTCCAGTTGAAAATCTCGCTATTGTCTTCTAAATCCTGTGCCCATTTGGTTGATGACACCGACTTATCGTCCCCACTAAATTTGGTTATGCCGTCGAGGAAAAGCGCGGACATCGTGGTTTGTTCAGCACCCGTCGTTTTTACTTCCGTCATCGTGAAAATTACTTCTTAAAACTTTTTAACGCAAACAATGTATCGTCGTCGTCGTCGTAGTCGTCTTCTTGCCGTGTATACGTCGTAAATTAGTGCAAACACACCGCGTCGTGTCTTCGTCTTCTTACAATGGCGCGTGAGCACGTGGCCGGTACAATCGTAGTTTGTCTTTTTGCAGAATATAACTCTTCTTGAAAAATTTCTATCCCGGACGAGCCCCCAAAATTGTGGGATAGAAATAAATAAATGGTTGTTTGCTTGAAAATACGTCTTTTAATAATTTAAATAATTTTACTATATTCTGCACACGCACTTCGTCTTCCATCCGCCGCCATTACCCTTTTTCTCCCTCTCGCACACCTCATACCTCTCTTTCATCCGTCACTGTTCCGTTTCCCACATTAATTATTGTGTCAGTGATGACTGATGAGTGATTTGTAATGTTTGTTGTTTGACTTTTGAGTGAAGTTTTAGTAACGTTATATTCAAAATTGCCTTAATCGTCTATTTTTACTCTAAAGATATTAAAAGATATTAATTCAATAAGTTAAAATGTGTGTTGAATAACACATATGTGTTGGATCCAATATTTCTATTACCTGACTGTTCTACTGTTACACTATTATTAGCTAGACAATGTAGATAGAAAATAACCTTACCTGGACCTAGAAAAAGGCAATGCTATTCATTTAACTCAAGCAAACTAACTTTTATTTTTGTTACTTTACATCCCAATATCTCTGCTATCCCATAGAACAGATCTATAACTATTATATTTATAGAATATGTATATTTTTATATATTTAATCCCCCATAAATCATCAGTGTAACGATCAGGCCCAGAGTCCTATGGGAGTTTGCCATTCTCTTTTAATTTTGTTATTAAATTATACACTTCATTTCATTTTATAATTTTCATCAAATGATTGGTATGTTTTCAATTTTTATTCACATAAATGAAAAATATCGTTTAATAATAAACTATTTTATCGATATTGAAACTTTAAAAAAGTTTAGAATTTCCGTCGCCAAGGACCTTTCGGTTTGAGCGACGCTAAATCTATACTTATAATAAATCTGTAGAGAGGCCAATTCTGTACATGAAATATATTTAAAAAAAAACTATGAAGGGGTGATAAGGGATCGCTACTGATGCCAAAAATGCAATTACATAGTAAAATTTTTGTCTGTCTGTCTGTCTGTCTGTCTGTCTGTATATTCGTTATAGAAACAAAAACTACACGACGGATTTTAACGAAATTTGGCACAATTATTCTTCATACTCCTGGGCAGGTTATAGTATACTTTTTATTACGCTACGATCAATATGAGCAGAGCAGTGAAGGGAAATATTGGGAAAACGGGAGAAGTTACTCCATTTTTTAAGCTTCCGTCGCGTGTGCAGCCTTAATGGTTAAAGCTACATAGAAATCATGTAAGACACAAATGTTCTTAAATTATTATTATTATATAAAAATAAATTCCTAGACAGCATATGTCTATCTTTTAAAATTGACTCACAATAACACGTGAAACTTCAATAGCTTAGCAATTCGGAGCTTTCTGATTATATTTGTCTACTCTTACGTTTACAACACTCTCACTCATCCCTAATTAAAAAAAGTTAACATTATTACCTATTCAATAAAAAAAGAATCATGTAAATCGGTGTAGAAACACCAAAGTTATACATGAAATACGCTATCGCTACGTCATCGCGCGTGAATACAGAATCATGCAGCCATAAGGATTATTTTTGTGTATCAGTTGCCGCGTTCGACGCGCTTCGCGGCGGGAGCTATAAAAAGGCGGCGGGTCCGCACCCGTTTCGCGTTGTCACGGCATCACATGTGAACGGCTGAACCGATTTCGATAATTCTTTTTTTATTATATTCCTTGAAGTACGAGGATGGTTCTTATGTAGAGAAAACGTAAATATGTACCACGGGCGAAGCCGGGGCGGACCGCTAGTAAATAAAATAAAAAGAAAAAAAAAAGTTTAGAATTTCTAACAATTCATAAAAATATATATTATCATAGAATTACTTTTTTTGAAAGTCCTCTAGAAAATCCATATCCAAAATTATTTAATAGCTGTATTATTTTATAAAACTGAAAAAGACCAAGAAAATAAGAAACTATAGTTATAGCGATAAATATAGCTATAGCGATAAAATGAATGTCATTAATGATGTACTGTAAATTACCATCACAAAGTATTGTTAAGAAAATGGCTGGATTTACGGTAACTCGACTCCAATTAAAAGTACTAATTATTATTTAAATAAGAATTGTATTTCTAGAGCGACGTTACGGTCGAACCACGATAGAATTACGATAGAGCTTTGGTAACATTACTGATTACGGTATAAGTACGGTAATGCTGCGGTAAATTTACGGTAGGATTACCGTAAAATTGCAGTAGCATTACAGTATGGTTACGATGTAATTACGGTAGACTTAGGGTGTATTACCTAATAGTACCGTAATTTACCGTATTTCTACCGTATTTTTACCGTCAATTGGATCCGCCAAGAAAAGCACAAGATAATGTAAATTTAATGAAAAATTATTAACATACGAGTTTTACAACACTATACTTACTTGAATTTCTTTGTTTTCACATAATACAGGAATTTCATCTGTCTTTCCATCAATTATTTTCATAATCTCATTAATTATTTTTTTCTTGATATCACTTGCATTATGCTCTGTGGAAATAAATTAAACTTTTAGATTATAAGTATGATAAAGAAATAAAAATAAGCTTCAATTTTTTATTTTTATCTTTCGGTGATGCTTTTCATCAACGATAGATGCATTAATATTTCAAACGTTTAAATTTTATTCAAAATTATTTCTACTAACACCAGTATAAAAATACAATACTGAAGATAACAGCCATTTCATATATGTTAATATTTTATAATTTTTTTTGTAACTCCTGCTTCCAAAGTTCAATATTCGAGTCTTGCCTAGCAAACGCAAAGTCGGGTATTCTCGTGATGGTTGTACACACTATAGAAGCGTGCGGGAATTTTGAATTTTGTTTATTCACTAATAATTTGTTCAGTACCTACTAGTTTAGTTACTTAATTCCATTCCAAACACCGTGAACAATAGTCTGTACGTTGTCTTTTAAAAATTTGTATTTAGTCTAATTTCTATATGACGGTTTATTTTTAGCACTTATTTTGATTAAAACTTTTTCAAAAGTCACAATATCCCAATAATTAGATTAAAAAAAAGCACTGGCATATCCACACGTTTCTTTTCTTTAATAATAATTGTAAGCCCTCTGTTATCCCTTGAACGCGTGTTCCATCTCAGTAGGCGCGGCCCTTGTGAGCCCTTGTGCGTGAACCGCCACACATGCACAAACTAATGCATTTTAAACGCACACATGCACACTTCCCTTATCACAAACGTATCACGTGCGGAAGTGTTACGCATGTGTGCGTGACCGTTGAATATTAATGTATTTCAAATGTGTAATAACACGCGTTCCGTACGTGGTGTGGATGTGTGCGTGACCCGACATTGGTATTTTGATTGGTCATGCATTTTACGTGTTTATGATCGAGATGTGGCATCTCCTGTGGGCCATGAACGTAATTTATCGTATCGCTACCTGGCGTTGTCCTAATAGAACGCGAATGCGCGATGCGAGCGATGCGACCATCGCGTGTTCGCGCGACGTCAAAAACTGGGTGTCCTAATAGAACGCGAATAAGCGATTACGCGAATCTTGCTTGCGCGATTTGACGACGGGAGCGAGCGTGACCGGGCAGTGGCACGGTCGATACCAACAACCATGGACGTCAGACACGCAAAATTTTTGCTGTCGGGAAATATTTGGATGACGTTTTGTGCGGGGCGATGATGGCTAGGGCGAGAGGGGCGCAGGCGCGGTACCACTCCGACGTTTTCGCACGAATTTCAATTAGGACACTTATTCAAATTCAATATGTTTGATCGCGCGTTCGTACGAACTAAGTTCGCGCGAATAGAGTTTCAAACATTTAAGTCGCGCGACCGCGTCGTGCGATTGTCAGTTAGGACACCTATTATAGAGTTTAATATGTTGGATCGCGCGTTCGTACGAGTAAAATTCGCGCGAACTCACGATGATCGCGCATTCGCGTTCTATTAGGACAACGCCAAGGGTATGGTGATAACGGATATTACGTCGTGTGGTGTGCGTTGTGCGATATCGTGTCGCAACGGAAATGATAAGTGGGCTGTTTAGTTAGTGAATGATTTGAATGGATTTTAGTATAAAACTGAATTTATTAGATTGGTACTGGAGTTCTATTTATATTTAAAGGAGAATGGCGAAACTGGGCCTAACTGTTACAGAAATCATAATATATTTAAAATCCATTATGTTAATTTTAATAATTATTTGTAAAATATTGACTTCTGATTCTATGGGAAAACAAATCTTTGAAAAAAAAAGATAATTCGTTCACTACCGCAAGCAGAGATGTCAGTGTTGTCAGGAGTAAAATAGTCAAATATATAGATTAATACGAATGAATGTTTATTTTTCATTTTTAGTTTTATTGAATTCAAATGCTATAAATATCAGAAGCAAAACTTAACTTTTTTTAACACACATCTTAATTTATTTAGGTCATTCTATAAAATAAATACATATTTTACTTAATCAATAATAATTATTACATTTTTATTTAGGTAGCTGGCCATTAATAAATGTCAAATTATTAATCATAATTGTGTCAGTGATGAGTGATTATGTTTGTTGTTTGACTTTTGAGTGAAGTTTTAGGCCCTTCTCCCATTACGATACGCACATGCGATTCAAGTATCCTGCAAGTCTCGGAGACTAGTCGCCGCGGAGTATCTCACATACATTTTTATGTAGGCTCGCACACTACGCTACCGGTATCCTACACGTCCACGACTAGTATCGCACGACTCACCGTGTCGGTCGCTTTTGCGTCGCATCTCGCGCGTATCTCTTCGTTAGAAAGATAAAAATTTCTAATCATAAAGCGCGTCACACACGGTGAAGATACTATAATATTTTATGTTAAGATACTCTAATATAAAACGTTATACCCACAAAATTTCGGGTCATTTGTAATAGGATGGCGGTTCTACAGGGGTCTTAGTACGCAATGACAAAAAGAAAAATGTTGGTCAGAACGCTGATACCGGATACCTTAAGATACTATAACGTTTTATATTAGAGTATCTTAACATAAAATATTATAGTATCTTCACCGTGTGTGACGCGCTTCATGTTGTAGTTCTCGTTCGGCTACAAAAACTCTACAATTTATGTTTCTTTCAATATATGGATGAATCCAGTACTTCCTACTCTTACGTTGGCGTCTTCTATTTCTATAAAAAAGAAAAACTGCAAGAGCTTCTTCGTCACTGGAATCGCTGATTGCTCGACATAACGACATAACTGTTGTTGCAATAAATAAATGAATTACTATTATTATTATAACGTCCGTCCACAAAAACGAGGCACAATAATGATGAATTTAGTCATTTTTTAGTCGCATAATATGCGAGCATCGGGTAGCGAGCAAATATCTAACTAGTATTCTACTCGAGTATCGTATTCTAGAAGTATCGTAATGGGAGAAGGGCCTTAGTAACGTTATATTCAAAATTGATCTTAATCGTCTATTTTTACTCTAAAGTTATTATTTGGATTGATTAGTCTTATTATGAAAGAGAATCCTGATTCATCCATTTATAAAGATATAAGAAATGTACCTACCTAGTGATTGTTGATGTTTTGGTAAGTTAAAATGTGTGTTGAATAATATGTGTTGGATCCAATATTTCTATTACCTGACTGTTCTTCTGTTACACTATTATTAGCTAGACAATGTAGATAGAAAATAAACTTACCTGGACCTAGAAAAAGGCAATGCTATTCATTTAATTCAAGCAAACTAACTTTTATTTTTGTTACTTTACACCCCAATATCTCTGCTATCCCATAGAACAGATCTATAATTATTATATTCATAGAATCTGTATATTTTTATCTATTTAATCCCCCATAAATCATCAGTGTAACGATCAGGCCCAGAGTCCTATGGGAGTTTGTCATTCTCCTTTAAAAAGAACTTTACGATTGAAAGGAGAATGACCACGGGTGGTATCGGTAAAATTTTAGTTGTGCCACGTATTCGTGATATTGTTAATTCCTATTTGTATTTATAATGATCAGAATTCAGATGTATCACTATTAAGTCTTAATTATACCGGATAAATTGAAATAATAGTAAAAGTTTGTGTTTTGAAACATGTATGACTACCTATGGAATCGGTAAAATACTAGTTGTGTCACGTGTTCGTGATATTGTAATTCCTATTTGTATTTATAATGATCATATTTATCACTATTAAGTCGTAATTATACCGAATAAATAAAAATAAAAGTAAAAGTTTTTGTTTTGACACATATATCTATCTCTCTTGCAAGCGTCCTGCGTCATATCACAGTTGACAGATATATACTACGTACATACAGTTAGGAAACTAAGCCCCCCCTATGAAATTATGACGTATAGCTATAGGGCTGTTACTTTTTGATATTTAACCGACTTGAAAAATAAAGGAGAAGGTTATCAATTCGGCCTGTATATTTCTGTTTGCTTTTTTTCACAGTTGATTTTGTGGTAATTTGGAGATTAAAACCCGTTAAAATACAAAAATGGTGTAGCCTAAATATGAATTTACAAGAAGAAACAATCCGAATTAATACAGCTTGTAAAAGTAAATACGTTTTTATCAGTGCTATATTTCGAAATCTAGTTTTGTTATGGACGCCGAAGGCTATTTAATGTACCTAAATTATTTATAATGCTTGATATTTGTATTATACATATATTCAATAATTATTTTAAACCAGAATTTACAATACTTGTATGTAGGTATACCTACTAAATTATTTTTAAAACGATAAATTAAATTAAATTAAAAAACACAAAATATGCAAAAATAAATTAAAATTATTATTATACGAGCATAGAACCTCTACCTTTTTGTTTTAGGAAGAAAAAGAAAATAGTTTGACAGGCTTAGTGCTTGACAAAGTGGAGACGCCACGTATCGATAAAAATACAATAATTATAATATCTATCTTTTTCTTCCCTAATATTTACGTAATTATGCACATAAATTTAAACAAGATTTTTTTAAGGTTTCCTTTTTTTATATTTTCGTGCTCTTCTAGATTGCGTAAAAAATAGATGCGATCTTTAAACAGACTGGACTCCTAATAGGTACTATTTGTAGCTATCATTTTGATAGAAAATATGTCAACATAATATAAAACTCATACTGCCATATCTATAGAAATTAAAAAATAGTCTCTTTTTAACTTGTAGTCAGATATGGTATTTACAAATATATTTATTGAAAGGGCTACAAACTGAAACAATCGATATTTATTTAATGTGAATTGACATCACTTTAAACTTTTTTCCATACTATATTCAAAATCTGTGGATGTGTCACCCGCTACTATCGATCCCCCTCAATACCCTTGTAAACACGCTTGATGGGGGGGGAGCCATTTCGAACATTTTGTATGAAGTTTCCTTACTGTATGTATCTGTATATTGTGGTCATATGGTGTCATAGTTTCTATTTGAAATGAATGTTGAATGAATGTGTTCGACGCATTGTTCGACGTTATTTATTTTGAAATAATGTTTATTACGATTTACTTTTCACATTTGTCTTGTAAATTAAAATATTACCTATGTAATAAATGTAAAACATAACGTTCATCGTTAGTTTAAACTCGATAAAGTATTTTTTTGAAGTGTTGAATAAAACTATTGTTTTATTTTTATTGTCGCGAACTGCGGCTTATTTACATAAAAACTTTAATCGTTTCTAAAAGTACTAACATCAAGCTTTAAATTGAGCTATATTTCATCTTGACACAATAAGTTTGATTGCGATACCAAGTACCATAGTCACTTGGGCAATCTCCTTTGAAGAACGTTGAATCAAAATGCTTTGTTCAAGAATTGGCCTTTTCGTTGCAAAGAAAAATTGTGTATAAGACGACCAATAGGAACGGAGCAATGCCAGTAATACTGCGAGGCATCAGGCACAGCTAGTCTTCAAGATATTGTTTCGGATGGAATAATTACGACTGTATCGAAATTTTCAAAATTCTGAAATTTTGCTACTGATTGACCGTGCGGGAATGAAAATTAACTACAGAAAGTGTATAAAATTCATAGAATGTATGTGTTTGCCACTACCACTACATTCAAACCATCAAACGTACTGAGACTAATTCTAGCGCCTACGCATACTAAATAATAAATATCTAGGTACTCATGAAAAGCAGCCTGCCGATCATATGTTCAACTCTGAGCAATTTCTAACCATAACCGCGTGTAACATTTATATTATTTACAGTAATCTATCTATCTATAATTAAAATGATTTCTCTCTATTGAACTTTGAAAGCAGTCGTTACAAAAAATATTGTTCGATACCTATGTCCCAACTGAGACATTCACAGGGTTTAATTGAGACACTCGCCAGAAGAAACGGCCCTTTTACAACGAGACCTAGTAGGTACGCAGATTACCCCCACGAGCCGTTAGGCCCCATTGTAAACGCGCCGTTCCTTAGGCTCGTATCTCAATTTTTAAGCCCTGAGAATGCCTCACTTTGCACATATTATGTATCGAAAATATCTATTCTCGGGTTGATGGTGAGCTAACCAGGCTTCCGTATGAAATGGTTGCATTACTCACCATTGTGATTCTTTTTAAGGTCGATGTGATTGGTTGATCCATACACTTTTGCCATTTCGTCTCCATTATTCTCTTCATCTGAGTACTTATTACCGTGCTCGTTGAAATCCGTTGTGGAATTAACACTGCGAGCCCGATGGAGCGATAATTATATGCGTTACCCATTGGTATTTTGCTGATAAGAACAAGTACGTCATTTCAATTTTGCGCTTCGTGGTATCGCGGTATGTCCTCTCAAATAATAACAGAGCTTGACGGAGCCTTTCCATTTATGGACACCATTTATGGACACCGGTACAGCTGACGCATGAGTTAAGACAAATAAGTTTTGTTATTGTTTTTCTAATAGTACTGGTTGTTGTCTATATTTAATTAATTAATTCATAATTATTATTCATTATTTCAAAAGCACAGAGCAAGTAATACTTATGCTATAGAATTTGAATTTTATTCGTCATTAATGTTTTATAGATATCACTATAGTAACCAATGAGATTGCTCTATAAATTCTGTGCTTTTTTGATAAGACAAAAACTTTCTCCCGCAATTTCGCTAACCACTTTTTTCCAAGTCCCTTAAATTTCAAGTTCGCGTACTCTACAGTTAATACAGTTAAAATTACGGTAGAACTAACGATATTCCAAAGGCTTTTATGACACGGTCAATGACACAAACGTAATTATTGCCAGAACAAGAGAAGCGATTAATTCAATTCTCACTAAATGATAAATCCGTCACAGACAGTAATTGCACTGTAAATCCATAATTGCAATTGACATGGAATGTTTGTGACATATGGACGTGTATTTTATTGTCCGGAATGGCGACAGTTGTGTTGGAAATTAGCACAAATTACAATTATGTATTAAATTTTAATCATACACTCGCTCGTTAGGCTTTATGAAATTATAATATTTATCAGGTTTTATTTGGCGAGTTAAAAAAAAAATACAAATACATACCTACCAAAAGCACACCCCGGACACTCCATACAAAATGATCGTTTTGACAGTCACACTGTAGAGACTGCAAATGTGTGTGTTAACGCTTTATGGTTGGCACATTTGTGACTAGCGTAAAAAAAAATTCGCGTTTTTCTGATGAAATACATCCGTAAACAGCACAATATCTAACCATTTTCTACGAAAAACGATAATCACAAATCCAAAATAATAAAATTACTTTAAGTCAATTTGATTAATGTTGTCAATCTTCGTTGCGTATCGTCCTTGCAGAAAAATATGGCCCATTTTATGTCTGATCGCGCGGGGGTGAGGTAAGTTTAATTTTGGCGGGAGGCGGAGAGTGTCCGTTCTGTAGCGTTTAGCTACTATTATGTATTCTGTGCCAAAAGTTAAAATCAACTGGGTCCTAATTTCTCACTTCCTCTTCAGACCTTTCTTCGTTACCCGCAAAATTGTTTTCACCACGTTTTCACCCACCTAACACATAAGGTTAACACTGTTATAAAATTTAATATAATATTCACATTCAAATGAACTTCTATTTTTGTAGTAATTTATTATTTATTAAGTGTTTAAATTTGATACAAAATGCTAAAAAATATAAAAATCTATTTTCTTCAAAGCGTATTTCAAAACAGCGCCATCTTTAAAAATCTTCAAGAAAAAATGACACAACTTAAGTTAAATGCAGCCAAAAAGTAAATGTTGTAATTCGATAGATGGCGCCAGTTACGAAATTGAAATATGTAAATTAACAGAAATGTCTGAGAGAGTTTTCGATACTCCATTAAATTTTTAAAAGTATAAATATTTTTAGTTTTTCTGTAATTAATTAATATATTTTACAAAATACAAAGTGATAATAAAATATTTTATTATTTATTTAACTGGTAACATTGTTTAAAAAAAGTTATATACAAACAACATGGTGGATCAGCTGTTTTCATTTCTTCTAAGCCGCAAGTTATTTCTCTAAAACGGCGTATTGTTATGGTTTCATAGCCATGTGTAAATTAAAATGGGCTCAATCGCATCTGTGCTGCAATGGCATTGTCAAGCGTGTGGTCAGATCAATCCAACAGAGAGTGTAAAGTGTTTAAAATGTGGTACAAAAAGGGTTTCGAGTCATGACACAAATTTACAAAAACAATATTATACGGGGGATTCTTCATCGGAATACGCTTCTCGTACGGAAAAAAGCGGCGGTACAACACCCGGATCAGAAGCTATTGTTATACCAACAACAAATAACTTCAATCGGTATGTTTTTTATCCAATATATTGACATGAGTGTTCATTGTTGCTCGTGTCAAACC
>CAJQZM010029369.1:0-20652 GCA_907164665.1 Colias nastes | reverse complement strand
ATCAAACGACGGTGTCGCGGACATTATTTTATATTTGGTGTGTTTGAAATGATTGTTACGAGTAATTATTTAATAAGCATTGCCTTAAAATTTATGTAGAAACTAAAACTTCAACAGCCAAGAATATTTGAAGAAATTCAGAAGAAATTAGAAACCTTCACTACCTTAATAAGGAGGTTTTATCTTTTTGCAATGAGTAAAATAAGTGTCTACATATTTATTAGCAATCAAATTGATAAAGTAAATAACGAAGCTCACTGCTAAAAACGTAATTTATCAACATCAAAAACATTCATTCATATGTTGCAAAACTCGATTGCAAGTAAAAGGTTGTCGTATACGCAAGTTCTTAAAATGCATTTACAACCCGACGAAACACGTTTCTATATAAAATCTCATGCAAAATAAACGTTACAAGAATGGCGGTTAACGCCTCAGTCAAGAAAAAAAAACAATTCTGTATAAGGTTTCAGTTTTGGCGGGAAACGCTTGAGATTCTGGTCGGGCCTGTTCCCTGTTTTTACGAGGTCATTGCCTCACATGACACTAATTAGTCACAACTTTATTATTCTTACGATATTTAGCAATAGTGCCATTGTTATTATCTGTGACCTTTAACGTTATTACTTTGAAAGTAAAAAAAGATAAGTCCACAAAGCACCTTTGTTCGTAGTAACGCACAATGAGCTTTTAACTGTGTATCACAATTGACCTTGGTACAGTGGTTAAGCTAGAATTACAACCGAAAGATATAATTTCTTATTCTCTTTGGAGACCAGAATAAAAGAAAAATCACTAAAAAAGGGCATGTGTGCCGAGCACACATTTCAGAAGTGAAACTTCCTTTCTTTTTCAAAATTGTCGTCACTCCATGACGTGACGGTATTGCCATGATATGAAGTGAGTATTGAAATTTTACTCCCAACGCGCCCAAAGAAGTTTCACTTCATAAAAGGATTTCGTATTTAAGACTGCGTCAAATAACATTAATTGTCCATTTCTATTCAACAAAACAAATGTTAACATAAACAAACACGTCAATGAAAGTCGTAAAAAGATTACAACATCGTAAAATTTCGATTCAATATGATAAACATTAAACACGTATAAAACACATTCAAATGCAAATCATTAGAACGCATAGCGCATAATAATTAAACCGAATCGTATCATTCACACGAGTTCACTAATTATTCGTTAACATAGTGAATTCACTTCCTTATCGGAACCATGTTTATTTATAAGTTTTTAATGACCAATAGGCGACGCACGCGACTTTGTTTGAGGTAAATTACATTTTGCAGGTTTATTCTTTTTTTTTTTTTAATAATAGTAGATCTTACTTGACACCATGTTGATAATCATTGTTGACTGTTGTTTTGTTATTGTTAAGTTCAAATCGATTATAAGCATTTCATTACAAGATATTTTATAGATACCTAGCAGACAACTAAAAGTAATTGATATTTACATGAATTAAATATACAAATTCACTGTAAATGTGATTTAAAATTTGGTACCTATTTTATTTCTGAATAATCGATAAACTTTTAAAAAAATGCCACGAAACTTCGAGAACCTCCTTCGTATTTTAGAACGTCAATTTAAAATATCTAGAACTTTCTCGAACCTTAACCGCCTTAAAGTTAAGAAAGATTTGTGACATACTTTCAGTTTTATAATCGATGCCTTTTAAACCGAATTACACGAGTGAAAACATGTCACTTAATACGATATTGCTAAATACTCATTATATTATTAACTAGTCAGAGATAATTTTGAGTACATTTAAATTATGCACGCCACTGACAGCTCAGTTATTTTTGATATTGAAGCCATTTTAAATACAGTTACAATTTAATTTTAGGGTTACTCAAGCATAAGGCGAACAAAGGTTTATAAAAACTAAAAAAAGTTAATTCTAATTATAACCCTGTTTGTTTTTAACTTTGCATAATACTTCAAGGGGAAAGATAAAGGACACATTTTAATTAATGTCTTAATATTTTTTTTACAAATAAGGAATCTTTTGGCACTGTAGATAATTAAAACAAAATCAAATCATATTATATATTATCAATATAGAAAAAATTAAAGACAAATTTTATATGAAGATCAAAATAAGTAGGTTACATATCTGTTTTGACGTTGCTAATGCTAATTATATAAACACTTGAAATCTAAAGAACATTTTATTGAATGAAGTATGAATCAGACTCGCACTTGGTCGATTTTGATTATGAAGTCATAAAGTACAGTTAAACTTTAATTAAATTTATCGTGTTTAATAAGCCCCTGCTTGCTCCAGTTTTGATTTTGATGTCAACCCACTTATTCTCGAATAAAACAAAAATTACGCAACCCAAGTGAGATAAACTTAATAACAAGTTAACACCTTATCATTTTCGACGTGACACTTCGTAACTTATCGATTTCCAAATGCATATTTACTTAAGCCATAAATAAACCGGATAATCTTTGGTTTCTCAGAAAATTATTATGATAACAGCAGAATAACGCTAACCGAAAGACAGCAAGAAGAATCATATAATTGTGAAATATTAAGAGCTTATAGCATTCGCATTTGTAATATTTTAGTTAGGATAGCTGATATACCATAAGCTGTTAAAGCCTTTGATTCTATCTATACTAATATTATAAAGCAGTAGATTTTGTTTGTTTGTTTGTTTGAACGCGCTAATCTCAAGAACTACTGGTCCGATTTGAAAAATTGGTGTTGGATAGCCCATTTATCGAGGAAGGCTATAGTCTATATATCATCACGCTAAGACCAACAGGAGCGGAGCCACGCGGGTGAAACCGCGGAGCGTAGCTAGTAAAAGATAAACCGCATTGTTTCTTTAGCCTTGTAAATACGAAAAAAAAATGAACAAGCATTAACATAAATGTGCACATTATGTAAATGTCACGGTCCTGTTACCTTTCCATTATAATATTGTAAATGATACCGTTTATCGAAAACCAAGCACCTTATTAACTGCTAAAGACAATCGGCTTATAATAATGGCTGATTAAAAGAGCTGATATGAAATACGCAATTAAAGAAACTTCTGCACAGTATTAAAATTCTTTGCCTTCTGGTTAATCGCGTAATAGTCGAAGTGCAGGAATATGTAACGTAATGTTTGCATAAACAGCATGTACGTAAGCCACACATTAGAATTTTGTAGGAAATATGAAATGCACTTAGCATATATCATCTACCTATCAGTCAATTCCTCTTAAAACAAAGCTTCTAGTGAAACACCTATACCTGGACAAATTGCATTCTATCTAGTCAAATGAAGGTCTTTATATGTATAAGAAAATCTCCAACTCAACGCCTCAGTTACCCAATAGCGTCACGCAGTTCCACTTTTATCCCTAAAGCGCTTCAAGCACACAAACAACTATCTATTTCTGAATCCGTAGTACTACCTCGTGTGTCAATCATCGAAGGAAAACATCGAACAACAAGCGACTGCGATAGCTCACTTGATTTGTTGTCACGCCGTGACGCCAATTGGCAATCCCGCCAATTTTGCGTACTTTTGAAGTTCCTCGTTCTAGTACTAATAGAGAATATTTTTAAAATTGTGGTATTTACAAATGGTCTATTTAAAATTGTTTAATCATGTTTAAATCGCGATGTACTTATGCGACATTTCGTTTTACAGCTACCGTGGCCACGCGTAGGTATTCCTTCTAAATATCTAATAGTTAAAACAAAATAAACGATCAAACACACATTACCTACCTACTATAGGATTGATGTAATCTCTACATAACAAATAAATCAAAACCACCCAACCATACATACACATTCTCTAACAAAGCTAAAGCAAAATTACTGGTATTAGCGAAATATTAATTTACTGATAAAAATCAAACAGTCATCTATTATTCATATGCTAATTGCTGATCACAATGGATCTATTCACTGTAAGTCGGCCTTGCGGGTTCAATCACGATCTCGTACACCTGTACCTACCGTTATACGGTAACAAAATTAAGACTTTAATACAAAACTCAATTTAACCTCGATTTCCGCTATAAAATAACAAGGTGCGCCCTGATTCAACAGCTCGTGAGAATTATCCTACGTCTGGTACCGTTTTTTTATTTATTAGCAGGTGAAATCAAATCTGAAGTGTAAATTGGTGCAATTTTAAGTTTGTGTGAATGTGATATGAATACAAATTCAATATAAAAGAATTCTTACGCATAAACACTATGCCCTCTTTGATAAGTTTCTATCATACTATTAACATCTAGGTGCCAAAAGATATAAAGAAAAAAAAACAGAACTATCACAAATTACAATAAAATTATACAAGCGTATGAAATGTGAGAAAAACTGGCTAATAAAGTAGGCATGATTAGAATCAAAGACGTAGTTACCTTGTACCGTTTACATTTTAACCAATCTTGCATGTTTTATATCCATGCATTGGCTTTGCATCGAGATGTTTGATTAAATAAAATAAACAACTATTTTGATAGTTTCTTGTTTATATTTGATACAAAGAAAAGTAAATTACATTGTATTGAAATTAGATCAGTAACTAGAATTAGCTTTCGTGTTGGTTTTCCATTAAATCGTTAAATTGTTTCTGCGTATAACATTATGTTATGAACGTATCTTCGAACGGGAGACTTTTTACCTACTGCGCAAGATGAAGGGTTATGTTTTGTATGCAGGTAGGTATGTATATTTATTTATCACGTTATATATAAACGGCTTGTATTTAGAGCTGTTGGTATTGAGTTACCTTGTATCATTAAAACTATGTAGGAACAATTTGAACAATATCGTAGTTTGATAAGAATTAGTAACAGGAAGAAGTTTAAGGTTTATACGCATGTTAGATATAATGAGTATGAACTATAATAATTGTTGTTTACACATTTATACCACTAACTCAGTAAATAGGTATATAAAATAGTAAAAGAGAACATGACATTGAACTCAGATAAAATCTAGCACGGGCTGACAATAGCGAAATCGTTATCAATGTTAAATGCCAGTATAATTTCGAAACGCAACAAACAGAAAACGATAAAAACGAAGACAGCCGATAATTTTAATAACTATTTTAATAGACATGTAATAAATTGATGACCCAAACATTAGACGGCGATAAAACATCAACAAAAAACCTCATACATGAAATAGCCAGTTAAGCAATTCATCGTTACTCCGCCCATGGCGAAATTGGCTTATAATAATTATAGTTGGAGTACTCAGCCGAAAATATTATATACTCGCTTTGCCCGCGGCTTCACTCATGTGTATGTTACGTCATTGCGCGATTCTACTAGTAGTTCACCAAATATTTTTCCATTATCTAAACACTCATGTTTTATTTTGGTGGCAAAAGTGACCACATGTCCCTGCCAAGGTCTAGTCTCTGTACGAAATATCATCCAAATCGGTAAATTGGCTTAGACATGAAAGCGTCACAGACAAACAGAGTTATTAATAGAGATGTATAAGTATTATAGGTACGTGAATGTTACGAATGTTTGTTGAAAAAATTCAGACAGTACAGATTTATGATTCTAGTTCTCGGGACTGACGGACAAAAAAGTTGCCACACGGCTTAAAATATTATTGCTCAGGTGTTTCATTTACCTCCAGTTAGGTGAGCTGTCTTTGCTCTTTCTAGTTTTTACTCTGTAATCATATAATGATCTACTTTGACGGTATAGCATTTTGTTATTCTAACTGGATATAAATGAACACTTTCCGGTGAATATGAATAGGTATTTGTAAACATTTCATTATAGCAATACATATAAGATTTTTCTAGCATAAACAAAGGTTGAGGTGAACTAGGCAGTTAAAATTTGTACGGAAACTACAGTCACGCGATAATGTGAAGTGCATGCAAGCGAAGCCGGCGCAAAGCTAGTAACACGTCCAAATGTTATTCACATAAGTAGGAAATGTTTGATTTATAAAAAAGCGTGTTTATTGTTTATTACAAATCTATGAAGGTGCCTTTAGTCAGCTTCCGTGGGTGGTATTCGTGAGGTCAAACAACGCATTATTCTTTCAACGCACCTTTGATCAAAACACATGCAAATAAATCAGTGCTCTAACAATATTACCTGAATAGATCTTGTACAGAGAATCCAACAATCCTTGCATCATTTTCGCTTTTTGCACACACCACTAAACTACACACACAAACTTGTTGAACAGCATTACTTCATTATAACTATCATAATGTGACGTGTTCATCTGATCATGGACAACCATAGGTGATAACGTTAATAATCCATTAGTTCCACGTTCAAAGGTGTTACCAAAACGAACCAGAATCCAAGATGAACATAAACAAAAATAAATCGAACGCGATGTAAAAAAAGCTAGAAATGTCTTCTTTATAAACTGTATCAAGGTGAACGAACCTCATCGAACGAAACGAAAAGACAGTGGCCAAATTGAGGTAACGGTATGGACTTCGATCGTTATCATCAATCAGTTTTGCGTAACTATCTGTTAGCAATTACTTTATACACTCACAAATCGCTGAGTTTGAGGAATGCTCGTACAGTTAGGAGAATGTAAGATTCAATCATAGATATTGGCGACGATGTTGCGCTACTCCTTGCCCATTCATGCGGAGGTCGCTGGAAAACTTTATAAATTAGCTACAGACCATAAAGATAAAGGGCTACATTATGAAATATATTCATAAGATTGTGTAACCATTGTCCAAAATCTACGCCTACGCAAACAACTATAAAACTATGAAGTCATCTTGATTAAGGTGGGAAAATTTTACTAATCTAACCAGACTAGCTAAGTTAAAATGGATTCACTATTTTTTTTTTTAATAATATCGATTCTGATAATAATTTTAATAAATCTCAAAACTAAATAAATACAGCGATAAGAAAAAAACATAATTTAGCTTTTCAATTGTCTTAATTCTGTTCATAATGAAGACAAAATATCACTACTCAAATAATAATTCAATGTCAACTCGTTGAAGTTGAGTTTATTGCAAATAATAATGATTGATATAAGCGTTCTCGTAAACGGGGACATCGTGAAATAATAATTCAATTTGTACGTCATTTTATATTAGCTTATTACATATAAGTATATTGATTTATTTATATATGAAAGTTTAATAATTAAGCGAGATTGATTATTATTAACAGATATACCAAATTAAAAAGCGTATAATAATAATTTAAGGAAAGAAAAAACAAATGCATCATGATATTAACCGAACCTTTACCAACGTATTGCCCAATATAATTTTTCATCGATCGTAAGTGGAATATCTCTGATAACAGATACTATCGAACTCTAAACAATCTCTGATCAGAGATAACAATTCGATTTTACGGAAGACATTCCAATAAGTGTATGGACATATTGCATTAGTGACATACTTGACCGTCTCGATGTATTTATGGAGACGCGTTCAAGAGTCCTTACCGAGGAACTAAGTGAGATAAAATTAGATTTACTAATGCATTCATCCGTCGATCCAACGGAATCACTCCCTGAAATCGAATACGACTTCCACTAACGTCGACCAAAAAGAACCATCATTCATTAAAAGTTGAATGAGATCGTGACTTCACTTCATAAATCACACGAGGAAAATTTCAAAAGTGTCAGACAACTATTCACTCTTCAGCAAATTGGAAACGACAGGTTTGCTTAATCAGATGAACACGAGAAATCTTTAACACATGTGCAAATACTGAACGTCAATGTATAAGTCAATTATTTGATGAATAAATAAAACGCTAAGTGAACCGCTGAGGGTATGAGCGGAAGCGGTTTTCCTTATATCACTAAAAAGGTCACAAATCACCGGTTTCACTCGCGGTTCGGGTCGCTTGCCGTCAGCGCTACATCGCGGCAGGTCCAGGTTTCCGAGGGGGAAACATTTCGGTGCGCTCCCGCGCCGTCCGCGGTCTGCCGCACCGTCGCGACCACTGGCCATTCGGGATTATTTATAAATTGAAACAGACAGGGGTCGTAGAAATTTGCACGACGCGTGGTATGCCAAAGCTAATGCATCAGGTCGCAGCGGAAGCGAAGTCACGGTGTCTGCGTCTGAATCACCCGACTACAAGTTTCCTTGAACTTTGCTACTTAGGCATCGATTGACCGAGAAAGCATTTCTTCGATTCTATTGCGTAATGATAACGTTGTATTGAATACATATCATGAAACCTTTGAATTGGTCTACTAGAATTTAGCAGAAGCTTTAAAACTCATACATGTAATGTTGAAGTATGTTTGGCTGTATTAGTACATTTTAGGATTAATAAAATTATAAGTTTCCAAGTATATTTATATGACGGCCATGACAATGCCGCCCACCTGAACAGGTGTAGTTCATTCCAATGACATCGGACGAGCGTTTGACACATTGGCAAACGTGGGCGAAGAAACATGAACATTTTTAAATGGCATGTTAATATGTGGATTTTAATGAGATTACGATTATATCAACGGTGTAGAATTGTGTAGAATCGTATCGCTTTCAATTCTATTTATTCTTATGAGACGGGCGTAATGTTAAAAAGCAATATATCAAGTGTCCATTACTCTCTTTCAATGCAAAGGTGATATATGTCGTCTTCAATACACATCTCGGCTCTCTAAATCAGTTTTCTCAATAGTAGGTACATAGCTGAATCACTCTCAATCCAGACTCATCACTTGGCATGAACTAACATCTCAATTTCTCGACAAGTGACATCTAAAATTAAAGTAATGACTCGTAACATAGCGGAAACGTGAACATAACAATACGCCCGTAAGATTAGTGTATTTAAAAATCCCTAGTAACAGATGGCATTGTCTCAGCATCTTCAAAGTAACACGGAGTTCATAAATTACAGTCGTGTATATAACAAAGACATTGTGGCTTTACTGTTTTATCATAACGAACTAGTTATTCCCCGTGGTATTGCTGTTGCTCAGGGAATTCGCTCAATTTATGAAAAGACATTTGATTTTATTCTTGAACTTATTACAGGTGAACGACACCAGTTATTACAAATGAATGTTCCTTAAAATACGAGAGTTTATTTCTAAATAATCGTACTTTTATGAAATGGCAAAATCTATCATGATTAGATTATGAGGGGCATAAAGTCAGAATTGTAATTTAATTTCAATGATCGAAGTAAAAACGAGCATTGTGAAACTAAACCATAGTTCTATTGCAAGAATCATAACTTTCATTATCATTGCAGACATTAAACCCGGTAATATTAAGCTACAGATATACTATCATTACGCTGGCTATTTAGAACCCGGAATCATTAATTATAGTCCAGTTTATATCCAATATTATTTCAACAGCTGTGGCCCCAACGATTCGTAGTAAGCTTTATGGCCCATAAAGCATCTTCCCTTCGTCCATTGTATTGTATTTTAAGAAAGAATGTGAGGCGTAAAAAATTATGAATTATTGTAAATCGTCGGGCGTTTTAAAATTTTCCGATGGACATTCGGAATGTATTTTAGAGTCAGCCATCGACGTCACGTGATGTACATAGATTGTTTGTACAAGCTGTATACGGCACAGGTGCGGTAAATTCATCGGGAGTATTTTTGGATTTTAGCTTTGTGGTGAATTAACATGAATAAACATTTGATGGACTCCGATCTGGTTGTTTGTTTGTTTGCCTAGCGGTATGTATACACGTACATCCGTTCAGTAGAGTATGGGCTACTTAGTGCCACACACGTGAAAAATTTCTTATTTTCAAACAGATTTCTTTCGGTTGGCTGAAGGCCAAGCAGCTTACTTCAAACGAGGGTAATAACGTATCACACGTTACGCGAAATGCAGATATATTAAAAAGAATGTTACATGTAAAAATTATGTTTTTCTACAACGGTTTATAACAAGACGGTATAAATTACACAGTGACATTGATTTAAAAATATTGCACTGGGTTTCTCCCATTATCTAGAATTCTAGAACATCAGAAAGGATCCTCGCTACGTTCACCACGTGATTGACAAACATAATATGAATGTATCTAACTGTTACACTGCACAATATTATAAAATACAAAATCCACCTCCTTTTTTAACTTCAGATTCGTATTTTGTACGTACATTTACAATAGGTAGTTTTCAAAATATTTTTATGAATAATATGACCGACAAAAACATGTAGCCCATATACGTTTTAAAACAAAGCTCTACAAACAATACAAAAAGCAAAACTGAAAACCACACAATAGAAGTGACATTAAAAACGTACAAAGCATAATATTCTATTCTTATCAAGAAATATTTGTCACGAATGACTGAAATAATTAGCAATATAACATGCAGGCGTGCTTATCTTAATACCACCATAAAAGAAAATAGTTCGCTGCTATCAGAGATTGTTACATTGGAAGGTTGAAAGAATGTATTTGCAACCAACGGTATGCAAATATACTCGTAATTGATTCATGAATTGAATTAACCAAGCTTATAAATGAAGAGTAAGGATCACCTTATGACAATTACCTATCTTCTGGCCGTATCTGGCCAAATTGGCACTTTTTGTAAAATCTTAAGCCCATGAGTGGATAAATAGGTTTAAAATTTAAATATGTATGTATAATGGTACAGTTTATCTACTCATGTGTCTAAAGCATACGTTACTTTTAGGAATGATGAATAAATAGGTAAATTTATCACTAAAATGCTGGTAACAATTGAGAACAAACGTGTATAATGCACGCTTCCTGCATGATGTCACAGCTACAACGACCCATTTCGGGAGCACATTAAGGTCGAAGCAATTTTACACTTTGCGAATGTTATGCACATTTTACGCCGCTCCCACAACATCCGATATGGTCTAGTGGCTAGGATACCTGGCTCTCACCCAGGAGGCTCGGGTTCGATTGCCGGTATCAGAAAATCCTTTTTTTGTTTTATAATAATTGTCATAATTAAAGATATGTCTTTTTAATATCAAAATTTTAAATAGCTAAATCTTATTTTTATTTTAACATATTTTCATCTTCTATTTAATTTTTTGGCATAATTAACCCGGTGTCTATTCGAACTGCACGTGGCAATTTTACCATCACAATTTTAATTAACAGGACATCGCTACCACAACGCATTCGCTTCGCTCGCCCGCACTCTAACCTTTCTAACATTCTACGAAACAATCATATGACGTGCAATAGTTTAACAATAACCCTGCGACAAGTACAAAAGCCTGTAACATGTCTTTATCAGCTATAACGGTGATCCGTAAACAGTCCAAACGGACCATATTCGGCAGCCTCCCGGAATGGCGCTACAACTTCATTATTCACCATTCACTTTCCATCTTCACAACTTGGGATTTACTGGAGAAAGTAGGAAACTGTACTTCGCAATTAAACAATTAATTCGTCTGGCCTTTCAATTTGCGATTGCTTTAATAGTTTTAGCACAATAAAGCTTGAACAATTATTGTGTTGAAATATATCATACTAGATTTCCGCCCGCGGCTTCGCCCGCGTTTGCATAGGAAAACCCGCATAGTTCCCGTTCCCGTGGGATTTCCGGGATAAAAACTATCCTATGTGTTAATCCAAGTTACCCTCTATATGTGTGCTAAATTTCATTGTAATCGGTTCAGTAGTTTTTACGTGAAAGAGTAACAAACATCCATACATCCATACATCCATACAAACTTTCGCCTTTATAATATATATTAGATATTAGATTTACTCATAGCCAGCAGTAGTAACACACTCTGCTATAAATGAATTAAGATTAAATAAATTTACTTAAATACATGTCTACCCTCCAAATCACGAAAAAAAATGTACTAATGTGTTTTCGTGATCAGAAAACATTGATAAATTCTTTGAAACAAAGCTATCACGTTCGCAGATCGCCATTACAATCATTGCGTTCTTATAAATCAGTCTGTTTTAAAACTCCAACACTTAACTCTTAACTAGATAATGCACAGTGCATTAAGCAAATGCGACTGAGTTATTTGTGGCTTTTATCTCACTGGGTCACTGATAACAGTGGCTTTGCTTCTAGTTGACGATTTCCTCGAGTTTCGAGATGTCAAATCTCGTGGTTATGCAACTTGCGCTAAGCCGCTAAGCCCCAAGACTGCGTACAATATTTTTGTAATCAGCTATTATATTATCTATTCTAGCAGGGTTATAGGAGGCCAGTTGAAGCTCTATACCTACCTTGTACTATTGTGAAATGTATCTACTTTGTTTATATATTATGTCAAATGCGACTTGAGTGAAGTCCCATGTCCCCTAGTGGGGTAAGAGGCAGATGCAAAATGCTGCCATTGACCGCCTCCTTGTTACAGTGGTTGACGCGTCAGCGTAGCACCGAAGGGTTCGATTCCCGGTGGAGACGAAAAAAAATGTCTCGGTCTGGTAGGACACAGAAGGCTGATCACCTACTTGTCCCTAAAGAAAATCGATCCAGTGAAACAGATGTAAATGCGACTTAACATTTTACATAATTATCACAAGAATAACTTCTATCTCCATAATTCCCTGTTTCTTTACAATCCCTAGATACTTTACACTGACGAATATCTTCTGACTACTATATATAATATATATGTACAATTGCAAAAACCCATAAAGACCTTGAAAATAAATTCTCTTATCACAAACTGCATATAAAAGTACACAGCGTGTTTGTTTCGTGTTCGATTACAATTTAATAGAACACGTCTATTATTGTTATGACTCTGATAAGGTGGTGCACTCTGTAATGCAAGGTCGCAATAATTATTGTATTTCTAATTAATCCATAGTGATAAGGATAATTAGTTAAATAGGCGTTGTTTGTAAATTCAAGACGAAGTTATTTATGGTCCAATATTGTGTATAATGTACAATAGTAACTTAATATTAAGAATCCGAATGTTTGTTATTACAGTTTATTACCAGAATAATGAATACTTTGGCTGAAATTAATATTTAGGTGGATTACGTTATGAAATATTAAATCTGAAAAATACAAACCACCCGAGCATGTATCAGTCTACTTAAAAGGTAGTCATCAAATGAAAAAAAAGGCACAGAATACATATTTCATATCATGTAACCTTGAAACCTCACGTTTCTATAAAGTAAAAGTTAACTAGACTGTGTCACGGATGGCGTAGAATAAATTATGTAAATATGTATATTCAAAAAGGAGTTAAATATCATTTTAGCTGTACATTTAGTTATATAATTATATTTTACCGAAATTCTAATTTACGTCAAATTTTAATAGTTAAAGTACTCTGCGCATTGATAAAAAAGTCCATAATGCTGTATTTTGTAAAACAAATTATTTCTCTTTGTGCAATGGGAAAACTTTTTAATACGCAAAGTTACAGAAACTCATTAAAAACTATACGCATAGCTAGTGCAGGATACGACAACCTCGCTAACGGGATATGAGGCAAACTTTTGACAGTACTGGATTATGTTAACAAATACACAACATTTCACAATTTATACAACGAGAGAAGAATTCAAACTCACTTAAACTTAAAAAGAACACTAGATTTGAACACCAAAACCGGTTAAAAAAGCTACAAAAAACACCTTTATAGTTTGGCCAATCTCGTCACAAAAAGACCGCTTAAAGGAAAGCTTGAGAAGTACCCATTTACATACAATTTACAAATCACCGATCATTAACGACACGTGGACAGCACAAAAACGTAAAAATCCCACAATACAAAACACATCGAACGCGATAATCGATTTCACTTTCACCATTGTAAATAAACACAATGAGTTTAAGGCAATTTAGCGGCAACACCGTCACTCCATATGGAGAGGTCACACGTCGTTGGTCACTGCCATTTCTCCCCATTTAGGGAGTACTACCACACCTTTTGTATGAATGCTACGAATGTTTGTTAAAGATCACCTGTGCGAAGACGCTAATGACTATACAATCTTTAAGATGTACCTACCTCTTTGAATTCAACAGAATTCTATTTCTAGAATTTTCAAATCATTTAAGAATTTAAGCTGTACTTCGGTATCAGGGATTATCACCACTGAAATACAATGTCACTAAAAAGATTTAGTAGGTAATGGCCAAAAAAAAGTCTATTTTCGTCCTAATTCCGTATCACAGAAGATCTACACTAGGTACTTCTGGGCACTTATCATTTATCCACTATCAACACCGATATGCCGGCGGTATCATTGAAAGGCAGGATAAGTAAAATAACACCAATTGAGAGCAGTTGAATGTATTTCCTTTGGCACAGTTACAATGGAAATAAGTGCAAAGCGTGAACCGCTCATTGACATGACAACGTCGCAGAATAGCCAGCCCATTATAGTTAATAACAACAGCATTTGTGTAATTGTGCCTTGAACAAGGTCGCTAACCGTATTGTTGCTCTGGCAATGGCAAAGCAAACATTTCGCAATATTAAAGTAGTTATTGGTAGTGCATTTAATAAATGTTTGAAATCACGAAATTATAAGCTTGAAATCGAAGTTTAACCATGAAACATTTAACGATTCCGAAATTCCCTTGCTTAATGAGGATTGGTTTTGACTAGTTGGAATACGAATTTAGTACTTTTACAAGCTCGTAACCGTGTCATAGTATACTCAATACTTTTCCACTACACATTTATAGAACACAAATCTAAAATCTAGCCTAGCAGCGATAGCAGACCGTAAGTGAATTGAACAGAGACAGCATAAAAACGCCTCCCACACTTTACAGCCGCATGAACCATAAACATCAAAGTTAAAACTACACAGTAATGACTTCGATACAATCTTTATAGCCTGCAGCGGCTAAATTGGAGTACCCTCAGTTCAATTCCTTACGCAATCACATACAATAGATAAACGATCGCCGCTGTTAACGTTTTATCATTGATGACATTGATAGCGTGGCAATTTAAATCTCGCCCATTACATTCCTACGTTCAATGTACCGCTACCAAAACTTCTAATTTAACAAATGATCTGGAGTCATAAGTGCTGGTGTGGGAGTTCTAATTAATATCTGACCTACAATGATAGAACTTGACTTCTTTTAATAAATATACTCTGTCCAATGGGCAATGGCCCGATTTCATTCGGTCTTTGTATGATTAGGAAAATAGTATTATATAATGTTAAATGAAAATAAATATTTGCACAAATGCATACTGTAAATTGAAGTGTTAAATCTTTAAAATTGAAATCAACACATTAAACGAAGCAATCAAAATCCCATGAAACATTTTTAATAAGACATTTAATGAGTAAATGTTAAGCGACAAGTTTCCGAAGATCTGATAATGTAACATGATACTGTACCCATTCCGCCAAAGGTAGGCCAATCGAAAGATTCGGTTACTGACCTCCTTTCCAAGTTTTCATAACCGAGTACCTACAAATTTCAACGAAAACCGTACGGCCGTGTCAAAGGAGTTGTTGCGATGTAAATAATTCTCAAAATGGTCACCGATAAAAAAGATCGAAGCAGAAATAATGAGGCGCCTGTATATGTGCCATGGGCAGTAGCAGGCAATATCGAAATACAATGTACAGTTGTAATTAATTGGATACAGTTAAGTAAAATACGTAATGAATACTGTCACATAAAGGAGTGCACAATTTAAGCCTGTCAAAATAATTGTTTTTAATGCGAAACAAAATGTAAATTGAAATTCGTGTTTTTCGACATTGAAGACAGCAAGCCACTAATTTTATTTATCCAAAAGTTAACAATGTCACAAGTTACTCGTTTATACAATAATCTGCCTTTTAATATAGAAGGAAATTAGAATATGTATCTAAAAACTTATAATAAAGCTACATGGATGCAGACTTCACTCAAATCTACAAAAACATCTATTCAATTGTCAATTGTCTTACCGTGCAGC
Source organism: Colias nastes (assembly GCA_907164665.1). Classification (NCBI taxonomy): domain Eukaryota; kingdom Metazoa; phylum Arthropoda; class Insecta; order Lepidoptera; family Pieridae; genus Colias; species Colias nastes. Next base: position 4,771 of record CAJQZM010029369.1, on the reverse strand, counting down.
TTTTTCAAATGCCCAACGGCAGTGTAATATGAATCAAGCATAACAAAGAAGTCCTTACGATGGTGTAACAGTTCCATGAAAATACCAATTTAGCACCGATTTCAAGTAAAGCGTTCTTGCTAATTTCTTAGAACAAAGCCTATACTGTTGCCTCAACGTTGCAGAATATTGAAAGCAGACTTATGTTCCGACTCGTTGTAGTGAAAATAAATGAAGGTTCATTATGTAAATGGCACCATTCTATTTTGATTTAATAGGCTGTATCTTCAGGTCGCATTTGAAAATTACTATTAATATATTCCATAACGTTTCGTAATATATCATATTGGGGTGACCATCTGGTGGAATAAATTTTTGATCAGTTCAACGCCTCTTCATTGTTCCCGCCTCTTTTCTTCACACACCTTATCCAATTGGCATGAAGAAATTTACAAATTTTAAATTTACGTAAACATAATAAATGCAATCAAATCAACTGAAACAATTAAACAATGCTATTTAGGACGATATAATGTTAATAAAAGTAACTCTACTTAAATTAACCATCGACATATCTTAAAGTCTGAATAACAGTCAGTCAGAAAACGCATGTCAAATCCTCATAATAAAATCGTTATAAATTCATAACCTCTGAAGAAACATATCCAAGCTGGTAGTGAGTAGGTCCCAAAATCGATACCCAAAACCACGCAACCACGAAACCTTGATATCGATCCAACCACAGCAGCTTCGTACAAAACCTTTACCACGTATTATTTTCGTCATTGTAATCCTACCCCGCGGCCTAAAGTAATAATAACTCAATCTAATCGGTACAAACAATACATAATTGTTCAATTTATAAGACAACTAGCTTGCGGATTTGCCCGTATGCTCAAAGTAAAATAAAAAGTAACCTACACCCACTCTCTAGCCTCCTAAACCTGTCTCTAGACACAAAAATCAAATCATAAGATGGCAATCATAAGATAAAAAGAAAGATAAATAAACACATAATAACGCATTCATAACATTTAGTAAAAGTATACGTCATAATATGAAATTTGAAACAAGAATCTAGGCATTAAATAGAACCTATTCGAATAGAGGGAAAAATACCTCGGCTTATCTCTGCAGGCATGCCGGATATCCGTGCCATCGGACTGCAGAGCGAGTGCAGAAATAAAAAATGCTTTTCATATATTTTAATGCGAATATGAGCATTTTTTTTTAAATCGCATACAATATTGTAGCAGTTCACGCACTTTGCTAATGAGAAATTAAAAAGACGTTTTAAATAAAAATATCAAACAATAAGAACCTACATACAAGATAAGGCACTTGGAAAGTACCCAATCTACATTAATTGTTTCGTATGCGATAACTGTACCTACATAACATTTTTGGTACCTAATCATAATACTGAAACAAGTTCAACTCATGATTGGTTTCATTTAACAACTTTCTACGGGACACGAACATTCCTATTGGAAGTCACCTTGATACATTGTGGTCACTCAGCTATCAGCTTATCGGTTGTGATGTTGTGGTCATGGCGTGGGCTGCACTATGGGCTTGAAAACGAAAGTCAGTATAACCATGAATGCTGTGAATCGTAAATCATTCGACGGTTAAACACTTTCACTTTATGAAATATTGTTTTTTCGAATGCAATTCTCTTTTTGCGAGCGCAGTATGGCACCACGTTTGGGATAATAAGCCAATTAGCCTGAATTTTTACGCACTGGCAATCGAACTAAGTGACAGATGTAAGAAGAAATAATTGATTTACGCTACAATTGCTATCAGCAGAAATTTATATTTACGTTTATGTGAATTTTGAACGTAACAACGTTAATAACTTTGATAATTTTGAAATATTTAGCACCGCAATTGATTTCTGTGGGCTGATTTGTTTTATTTACAACTAAGTCCAATAATTTGAACAAATTAAGGTTAAAATAAAGGCAAAATAATATTTTAATATAGACATTAAGATACTGCTAATAAATGCTCTCTTAGACTTTAATCTTAATCCTGACGATCTTACCCGTAGGTACTTGGTTTAAATACGACCAACTGATAACACATTGCAAAAATACCTTGAATATTTTCATTCCAGTTCAACTAAAGAGAATGATGTTTAAAAATTGTAAGAGCTATTTGCAAATCCTTAAAAACTAAGAGAAAAGAACAAAAGATATGTAGTAAGAATATAAATTACAAATGTATGCAATAAACTGCTAAATTACATTTCAAAAGCTTTGAATCTCAACTGAATAATACAGTCTTCATAATGCACTTACTCAATAACTTCGCAACTCTAAATGATATTTGAAACCAATTAAAAATTAACGAGGCTGAAACCACCAGGTTATTAGCACATTTCATTATAATATACAATCATGACACTTAATTAAAATTTGACTGACCGAACTTCACTGAAGCCGTTACCCAAATTAAAAATTATTTTGTTTCTATAACAATGTTTTGAGTTCGACGGGCCAGTCGAAAGGTTAATTATGAAATTGCTGATAAATTCTTATACCTATTTGTATTATGTAGACGACCGAGCTAAGTGAGTAAGTTTACAGGCTAGCAACCGACAAAACTTCCTTTATGTCAATAATTTGAAACTTTTTACGATTCAATTTTATTTATTTTCGATAAGAGAACTTTTTCGAGATAAGCGTGAACTAAAAGCAAATATATTATGGACGATAATTCAGAATGTGTAAAAGCATCGCGGGTATTTTATTTGAAACCTCCAGGTTCGTTGTATAATTTTATTGCTTATTTCAGATTATTAAGCAATATATTTATTTAATATGCGAGACATACACGTGTAGTGTCGTGATATATTTATTTTATATGCGAGACATACACATGCACATAACATATTTATTGAACAAGATAACAAATTAAAATTCATCAAAATACACATGTTATCCAAATAATTAATATCAATAAAAAATTAAGCTTACAAATATTTAATACAATATTACTTTACACTTTAAAGTTTACCTTAAATAGAACTTGATAGAAATAGCTATAGTGAAACAGAAAGTAAACAGGACACAATGAATAAACAACTACGTTACACTTTGTAACACAAACCAGATTTTGTTCTGTTCAAAGTTATCTAAAAAGTCAGTCGAAACCCACAAGATTCACTTTTTTTTTCTGATAGATAACGAGTAACGAAGAAAGATATCAATACAATCAAGTGTTTGTAAATCGCACAGTTGATTGAAAGGAGCTACTGATACCAACTTAGCTATTACTCGTATACCAATAGTTTTTATCATTGATATTTAATATTGTGTTGTACACACAATATTTTTAACATTAAGCACGCTCACGAAAATTTCTTCTCGGAAATCCTTACTTTTCAGCTATCGTTTCGTTAATTAAATAATAAAATATAGGTACTATCTGAAGTAGTAGAATAAATTAGGCATCTTAATCAGTGCCCACACAATAAACCATGTGAAGATGATGTTTTAAAAACACCAAATCACTCAAAGACCAAAGCTAGGCAGATGAGGATACCATATTCCACAACATTCCATGCACGTTCTTGATAAAAGTTATAATAATCATCATATTATAATGTCCAAAGGTAAGAGAGTCATCCACGCGGTGACGCACCGCGCATGCCCTATCTAGCCACAGTCGTCGGTAACCTGAGTAGATAACAGTCACGTCAGCTGACGATCAAGCCATTTGAGACAAATCGCTATTGACTGAATCAAATCAACATTAATGTAACATGAGAATCGTTACAGCTCGATGATTTTTATATGACCCAGTTTGATGCTTGGTCTCATTTAGTTGGGAGTGTGTAAGTTGACATTCATATGTGTGTATTTTAAACAAATCGTATGCTCCAGAAATGCTTTTTAGTATTTTTTTTAAATTCAAAATGTTTTCCTTGTTACCTATGTGCACCTTCCCAACTATGGGATCTTCTATAATAATGTCTACGATATAAAGTTACGTAAACGTGATAACTTCACGATAGAAATAACAAATTCGCTAAAAATTGTGAACGAAAATTATATCCTTTTTCAATCTAACCATATAATATCCATTATTACCATCTAGAGATCACAACACCAATTTCCAGCAAACTGATAGTCTCCTCCTTCTAATAAAATGATATAAATGTGGTAAACAAAAACTGCAATACGAAATTCGTGTGCTATCTCCCAAACCATAGCCATATTGTTATTACGAAACCGCGATATCTCACGGGCGGAACTATCGACTTTGCGCTAACAACACAACATTCGTGGAACTAAGTATTGTCAGAATATTAGCCTTGCACGTGTTCCAGTAAAACTTTATCGCAAACTGAAAATAACAATGCAACTATATAGACTGGCAGAAAAGTTATAAACAGATTACAAAGGCGTAAGACACGGAAGTTTGTAACAATAGTAATTGTAGTGTCAGAACTATTGCTTATAATTAACCAGATATAGATTTCCCAATATTTTAATCTAGTCTTAATTCTTATAATCGTTGCTATTTAGTGTAACATGAAATAATTCATTGAAGCTGAATTCATCTACAAAACGTAACCTTATTTATTATTCGAGTTTCTAAGAAGTATCGATGAGAGGTCACATTGCATTTGCTTTATCATATCAAGGACGTAGTGACCAATCACCGGTGACCTATATAATGCATCAGACAAACAGATACGTGTAACCCTTAAACGACTCATCAATCATTTTAATTGAATGCTAATTGAATTTTACTCATTCTTTACAGTGCGAGATAAATA